>JAQFXZ010001110.1:0-13609 GCA_034694025.1 Ceratophysella scotica | reverse complement strand
CCTAAATCCAATTCCTTTCCAGTCAATATGATATTTTGTATTTGTATTGAAAGGAATCCAATTATTTTTGTTCGACCTATTTAATGCATGTAATGAATCCAATCCAATCCAGGTGCTCATACGCACAGATGCGCATTCTAGACTGCTGTATAGTTCAAGTACAATATCCTCAATTGCCAATGAATTGATATTTGTGTCAGTCAAACTGCTCACATAATATGCAATGAATAAATAAAATTATTTGAAATATGCAAAAGGCAAAAAAAATGAGTTTGGTCATTGTGCATGATTTATTCGGTTACGTTATTTTTACACGATACGTTTCTATTTGTACTACTGATTTTATATTTACAAGCAAACACCAGGACGTTTTTCGAGGTCATTAGTAATAAGACGTAGTATTCATTTGTCAACAATTGGTAGATACAGTTGTGATTTTGAGGCCATGTACGCGTAACACTATATGATTACGGCTAAATCCTCATGCTAAAAACTCGAGAACAGGACAAGCCGCATTTCGTTCCTTGCAGAGTGAAGCCAACCTTGTGTTTATATTTGGCTAGTTTCCTTCTTTTCACTTCGCAGCATTTTTCAACGCATTTAGACGTTGCATTACGTACACTTTTATGTGACAGGTCTTGCGCCATGTGTTTGGCACTGAGGTATTCTCTCTAGGTTTTTCGAGAAGCCAAACACATTTTGCAAGACCTGTTACATAATTAAGCACGTAATACAACGTATAAACACGTTGAAAATGTTGCGAAGTGAAAAGAAGGAAACTAGCCAAATATAAACACAAGGTTGGCTTCACTCTGCAAGGAACGAAATGCGGCTTGTCCTGTTCTCGAGTTTTTAGCATGAGGATTTAGCTGTGATCATATTTGTGTTTCGAGTACTTACATGAACTCAAAATCACAACTGTACACTTGCTAGATTGGCTTTGTTCTTCATATAATATTCTTTGGTAAATTAGTCACGTGCCGAGTATGACACGATTGTTCAGTTTTATGTACATATTTGAGGTTAGTTATGATGAATAATTAATTTTACATGTTAATTACTTACTAAAACCAATAACAGACTCGACGGATAGTTCTGGTTTCCTTCGAAGTGCCATTAGAGGCATTCCCATAAAACTTGGTCCATCTTCAGGCGACTCCTTCGCCTTGGCTCTTGTCATAGGTCCAGTTCTACTTGCAACCACTCCAGACTTGCTGCTGAAACCCTTATGCTGATTTGAGTACTTGAATACGCCAACTCCCGGAAGGCCCGGAGAAAGTTCTGAATTACCGGCATAGAGGATTCGGTAGGTGACGAACCACATTGCAACTGCTAGAAGGCCACCGATTACTTTCTCAATCATAACGTGAAAGTAGCAGGCTGTCATGAAAAGCATGAGATCCCAGAGCAAGGTCAGGAGCGTCAAGGCTATGAGCAGAACTTTGGTCAGGTTTCCGTATTTCTTGTATAAAATCTTCAAGCTCTCAAATTCCGTGCCCGACAAGTGTGTGAGCGGCGTGTCGCTGAGTTTGTCCAAGTTTGAATCTCCAGTTGAAACTAAACTCGATCGACTTCTTCTGTAATCTTCATTCCGTATGAAATCCTGTATTGAGTCCCAACCCAGAATAGCTTTACTCTCTTCAATGATGAACATGGAACACCATATCAGAAGAAAGGAGTGACCCGAAATATCAAAGCTGGTCCACTTCCCTCCGCTCTTGAGACAGGGCTTCCGACCTCTTGAGTAGAGGATGTCAGGAGCTGCTGAACCCACGCTCGAGTAGATACATTGGCCGGTTGACTCTTCAATCATTCGAAAGAGATTGGTCCAGACAAACCAGATACCTGTGGCAATTATTAGCCGAACAAAGTGACGTCTCATGAGCTGTTGATCCCCGCAACAGTAGACTGAGCTGGTCATAAAGATAAACGTCCCGACAAGGCTACAGGTCCAAGCCCAGCTGATTTTGACGAAATACTGATTAAGAACATTTCCGCTCTGGGAAAAGTAGGTTCTGGGGAAAGGCATGTAGTCAGTGATAAGGGAAACGAAGAATAGTAGAATTGCATAAGCGATGAGGCGGATTCTGGTATCGACGTAAAGCACTTTTTTGCAGCTGTGAACGAGGACTTTGGTAAATACTTCGGAGACCGTTGCTGGGTTTGGGAGGGGTATTGTTCCTTTAGCTGCCCATCGTCCCGTCTCAACTACTGGACGATATTTCATCTGTGCTGCCGTTGGAGTCGGCGTTAAAGCCGTAATACTACCGCGTTTCTTGTTCACCATTTTTGACTGGCGTTCTTCTAGGTTTTGTATGTATAGTTACCGTATGACGTATTTTTGCTCGACGAATGCAGACAGAAGATCAGGGACCATAAAGCCTGAAAATCAAACAGAATAACGCTTAGAGTAGCATAAGTATTATTCTGCGCTCAACGTTCAACAGCCTCAAATATCAAATTACATCAAGCTTCTTGTTTAGAAAATGTGTTAGAATAGAATCAAAATTTGAAATTAGGTCAAACAGGGTCAACATTTTAGAGGTCTTACAATTGTTTCTCTAATACACATATGAATCATGAAACAGCCTTATGCCTTAACGTAAACACACAACACAGTGCGGCGCGAAGACAGAAGAAGCCAGTACGCACAGCCACAGAGCGAGCAGCCGGCTAATTTCTTATGTTTGTTCAAAAAAAATTCCACAATTGAATAATAACTAAGTATTACTCTTTTAACTTGGACCGGATAAGATTTACTGTTTTACCTCCAAATAGTAAGCCTCATGAAAACAGATGATAGAATTTGGGATTAATTTTACAACACAAAATAAAAAGACGTTTCACTTTAGTCACTAGTTGCTGAATCACGTTGTTGGCCAGTTTCAAAATTCAATTCAGTGTTTGACACGCGGGCTTCCTGAGAGCCCTCTGTCCGCTGTCAAATCAACAACGTCGACTTTTTTTGTTTCCTTTTGGGGTGTGGACTTCGCTGCTGTGTTTTGAATGCGGGCTTCATAATGCTCTTGCTCTTCAGATTTCTACAATTTTGAAGAATGCAACTATGTTTTATGTTTTACGAAGAGCTAGAACAACTATGTAGCTAAGCATCAGCTAAATGAAGGAAGACATCTAAAGAAAATTAAACGCATAATATTGTATTGATCTGATAAGATAATAAATTCCATTGTGGATTGTGGATCTTCATTGGTCGTTTGTTTGAGTCTGAGCTTGAGTTTTATCATGACGAATAGTGCGGCGTAGTGCGTATAATGCGTACAGCAGCATACGTAAGCCATAAGCCATGCTATGGTCTATGGTGGGTGGGTAAATTCTTCAGGAGCAGCCTGGTATAAGCTATAATCTATAGCTACAAAGCTTAGAGCACAAGAGCAGCAGCAGGCCAATATGCACAGGATATATGAGCTACGAGCATGTATGAGCAAGAGTTTGGGTTTGTCAATCTTCGCTTCAGTCAGTCATCAGTTCGAGTTTGTTGTGAGTTGCTGGTTGGCTGGTATTGGTAGCGTGTCGCGGTTGTGCATCTAAAATACTCTACTACTGTTGACTGTTCTACGTAACGTACGCTGCTAGTTGACTTGAACTTGACGGCGGCTTGGATTCAGCGCACAGCGCAGCGGTGACTTCTGCTGCAGATGAGTGAAGGACTCAAAAGGATCAACGACCGCACGCATGTCAAAGGTAAGGTATCAACTGAATGTTGTGAAGTTTTAATATAAAAATGAAGTAAAGTAAACCGACACCGCAAACGCGGAAACAAAGGAAATTATCTGCTTTCGGTAGAGCATAGATGCGATTAGGATGAATAGGCAATTCAATTTGATTGATGCACTTAAAAATTTTGTGAATCCTAATCCTAACCAAGTCGTATTTTACAAGGTTTTTTTACGTGTGTCTTATGGATGTGCGCACACTTTTTTCCTTGAAATAAATGCAATGATGCTGAGCTAGAGCTGATACGTGCCAATTTTGATAACATTTTAATACTGATTCAAACCTATGAAAAATGTCCGTGATCTTAGAAACTTTTGACTTTGAGGTAAATTCAACAATAACTTTATTTATATTTCAGGAATTCGTGCAGCAGAAGACTTTGATGACTAAGTGACGAACATCAGAACAGATATTTGATATACTTAAGCAATAAATGAACAACGTGATCTACTTATTCTAACGTCAAACGTGCACGCGGCTAAAGTTAAGTGAATTACATTACCAAATCACGCCGGGTCTTGGGAAAAGCTAAACTGCGGAAATCAGAAACTTTTGGTCCTGAAGAAGTAGTTTGTAATGCCAGAAGCTACAATGGGGAAAGAAAGTGTTCCTCATCCATCCTCTCCGAAAGCGGCAATTGACAGTAGTGGTGGAATTCGAAGTGACACATCCCCTCAGTCCTCAGTTTATCCCAGTTCACCGGCTGCAAACGGTTCCACCAAAAATGGGAAGAGAGTTAGTAAAGGGAAAATGGCTCTTGCTAGAGTTCAAATGCTTGACGGAACAGAATGTGACTTTTCAATTGAGGTAAGTATGACTTGAATTGAAGTCACGATAAATCTTGATCATGTAATATAAAGGTTTTTGCTCCATGCACTCTTTAAATCCAGCCATTTCAAGTTTTAAGGGTTGTATGATGCATAATCATAAGAATATGTATCAGCGCCAGCGGATATGCTGAGTTCATGTCGGCTTAGCGCTGAAACAATAAATTACTTTATTGCGTTAATTATTTTTGATTGGTCCGGTTCTGTGTCTGCCACCATGGACATAGTGCATGGTGTTTTGTTGGGTAGAAATGATCTCATCACCCGTCGGGTACCTCATCTGTGCATTTTGCATTTTCTTCAGAAAAACATCTCTAGTATTACGTAATGTAGATCTTTTAGACAACTATATACATAAGATATACCTGAAAGTTTATTTCTTTTTTAATGCACGTCGCTTTTGGCAGCATTTTATGCATTTATGTTACGTAAGGTTTAGTACCGGTGGAGCAGAAAGACTTGTTTTTACTGGTGGACCTTTCAAGGGATGACACAGTAAAGTTTGAGCAAACAGAATTTCGATTATGGAAATCTAGAATGCCAGACGTGACTGTTTAGTGGAAGGTCAAACTTTATATATATTTATGGCCTGTTCAGCCTATTTTTAAATAAACCTTGTGTTTTACATATGCAAACAAAATTAGTCCCAGTTCAAGTGTCACAGCATTTGGAATTTGAAGAACAGTTTTATTTACATGCCCGAATTATGCTCGCGACATGCAGGCGATAAGTAATAAAAACTATGCTGGAAGAAGTGGAGCATAAATAATGGAGTTACTTTAAAATTTAAACCAAAGTAGTTCAACATTCAACATTTGACGGAGCAAGATTTCTGCAATCTCGCTGTCTATTTGCAAACTGCGGTCGGAAAGATTGGCTTGGCACGACTATGTAGTTCCGTAGTTCTGACTCTACAACAACCCTCGTTTTATATTTCGTTTGTCTTTGTACTTATGCATAACCAAAGCGTATTGATTTTTAACTCTATCGGAAGCTGTACTGAATTGTACTGATACGAGATGTGAGTGTTTGCTTACTTACACTATCCGGTCGACATACTCATACACTCATACTTTATCTGACAATAAAATGGGACCGCAATCTGCCGTTTGTTTATGGATTATGGAAATCGAATTTCCGTTCACAATTCCCAACTCTCAAAGCACAAACTCGATGTGGCTCAAATTCTTGCGTACTTGTTCCTATTTGAAGTAGATAAATGTATTTTAATTTGAGTTAATGCGGATAAGGCAGTAATCGTCTGCAGTTGCTAATATACGAATTTGACGTAAGTTATCGTCTATTTTGCGATAATTCGATGGCCTAAAGTTAGAATCAATCAAATTGAAACGAGTTCGATGACATGGAGCATGTTTACGTCAAGACGAAAATTTAGATGCTTTTGTGTTGCTCTGATCCTGGAAAACTCTTGACATTTGACATTTCATAAATATTTTTCTGCCATTTGCCAATTCCAACTCAAGTCGTTCTTGGATTTTCATAATTCATCTGGCTTTGACGTTGACGAGCTATTTATACGGCATGGACACGGATTCAATCGATTCTGAATTCACTGGTTTCAATTCAATGCACATACCTTCCGTTCCCAATAGTCCTATTTCCCTAATGCATTAGTAAACACTCCTGTCTCTTCTGTAGGTAGACTGAACTGAAGTATGTGTCATGCACTTATGTTTGTCATACTAGATGATGACATTCTACAACTACCCTTCCTCATTTCTACACAGGTGGGCGTTAAAATAGAAGTTCTGGCAGCATTTCATCTAATTTAGCTGTTATTTTGCTATTCTGACGAGACGATATTTCTGGTTCCCAGTTCCCAGACCCAGACCGGACATGTCTCATGCATATAATCAAACATGGCTGACAACTCAGAATATTTGCTGATAATGAATGATGTCACGTCTAATTCTCACATGTCGGGATTTGGAATCTCATGCTATTAATTTAATTATATGGCAATAAGACATGACTATGCACCGAATGCGCATCGTGATTTGAAGTGGCATAATGCTAATTTAAATAGGTGTGTGGGTGTTCGAATTTGGCATTGGAATAATGTCACTTTTAAATATGGGGTGCCGGGTACCGTAATGCATTGTCGATTAGAAGTTAACCCTAGTAATCGTATCATGTTAGCAAATAGAGATTTAACTTGTAGCAGAACAATATCATAAATACCGGATAAATGCGTGTTTGTGTGCGCTCAAGTGCATTATGGAGCGGAAAGCGGAACTGGAATTGAATTAGGGAATTTTTGACGTGATTGACACGGCATGCCGCACCCCGTTCATCCCCCATTCACATTTTTTGTGGCTTGTGGCAAAAGTAAGTGAAGCACTTTAAAGTGAGAAGTGAGGAAAAGTGCGAGCGAGCCATTGGTATCTGTATGTTTGTGTTTGTAAGTACACAGTATTAGAAAAACACATGGTCTGGATGAATGATCTATTTTTAGTTTCAAAATTCACAGTAAGAGGAAATTGGTTTCGTCATTAGGACTCAGAGGGGTGTCATTCCACTGCATTGCAGATGCAACTTTATGCAGAGCTCTTGAAATTAATAAACAGGAAAGAAACTGACTTTTCGGATGATTAGCAGCTTCAAGAAGCCAGAAGTGGTATTTTTTGTGGTACATATAAAGTATGAAGTTTACGTGTTCTCAGGTCGTGTATAGTTGTCCAGATTCGAGATTACATACTATCGCTTGTACCACGAACTAAACTGACGGCAGTGACAAACTTTATGCTCGTACTTTCAATTTCAATTCGTTCAATTGCATCTTCATATTTCGTATGAAGTGATTTACGCTCTTGCAGGGCGTCGTGACTGGCTCAAATACGTAAAATATCGATATCATATGGAATATTCAATATTATAAGTTAAGTTAGGCAGTCTCAAGAGATTTAACTATTCATATGTTACTCATATGAATACATATGCTCGTGGATACTTGGCTATTTTACATATAAGTCTGCTTAAGTATATGGAAAACGAATTCTAAGCAACGTTGACTAATGCTTGTAATATCCGATTTCGGAAATTAGCTGCTCATACTCAGCATTTTAAGCTCTTTTCAATGATACATATAATTGTAAATTCAATCAAATTTAGGGTTGAATTTGATTTGAATGGACCCTTGTATGTTGAGCTAATGTTTCTTGTCTAGTATCTGATTCAACTAAGAATTACACCATTGGAAAGAGTAAAATTCTGAGTAGGAGCAACTAACTACAGAAAGCGGATATGCGTTTTTGCAAGCGGTAATGAACGTTGTTTAGAATTCATTTTCCATATTAGCCGGCTATTATGTAAAATGCCCAATTATCCATACTAGCTCCAACATATGTATGCATTGGAATTGGGATTTAGAAAGGGCATGCCTCCTCTGACCTCTGACATTAAGAAGCTGTGCAGAGCTGAGGTAGCATGTTGATACGTCCAATCTTCAAATTCAACTGCTTGAATTTAATCTGTGAAAAATGGTCAGCTAGAACTTTGTACTTACTTTAAATTTACATAGTTTAATTTAATACATGTACTGCCTTATGCCTACACCTACAAGTAAAAATTTAGCATCTTCAATCTGCGTCAAACGGCGAAGCAAAAAAAGTTATAACGCTCAAGAATCGTGCAGAATTTAAATTTAGTTTATGTGCCACAGCTAAATTTAGCGTCATTTATTTGTCCTTGACAGGCTATTAGAGTAGTCTCAGCACTCTACAGGCTGACATGTTGTACTGTGTGACTAATAAGATGATGTGATCACATGCTGACAGCATATTTGACGTGTAACGTGAGCGAAGCTCGAAGCTGTAGTCCAAGAAGTTGAGCTTGTTTTTCCATCGCATCGGCACATCGTAGCCATCAGTACAATATTTGTTTACCATAATCTTATCAGAAGCTATGAATTACTGCGACAATTCCTGCAGATTATAAAAGTCACAAACGGATATCCGCTCAGATTTAACATTTGACTGTTGACATACCTACTGTAATCTGTAATCTCCAATCTGGAGTTGGCTGACTCTGACAGTCGTCAACGTCAATCTGCTGCTATGCATATTGTTCCTTTAATACAGTAAAATAAACGAGTTTATACTTAGTTGTTTGAAATTCGATATATGATTGACTGTGCACTTAACCTGGAGCCTGGCCTTAATTAAACTGATGCATGTCTGATATTAATGTCCAACTGGACGAAAATCCCACGCGAGTAGAAACATCGGGAAAGCCGATTAGGAGTCATTTCTTCCAGAAGAGAGTACAGCGCTAAACAAAGGCATGCTTGGATTTTGGATGAGCAACGACCCATGTATTGATCCGTGGCTTATTTGCACGAGACAGGCCTTGTTAGTCATCTGAGTAAGTAGGAATGTGTCTCCACTTGTGAATCCCTTGGACACGGTAGACTCAAAACCACACCGTATTGTGTGTCCTGTGTTCTTTTTATTATCCAGCATGTTCATTTCACAGTTCGTCCAATTCCAGACTTGATGGGTGTTGGCTGTTGGCTATTTCATGCTAAGGTCGGGTTGTAGGGTTTGTTTATCAAGCCAAACCAGGTTGTTTGGTTCATCCCTTGTTTATACAATGCGAATATGTATGTAGGAGCTCCCCCTCGGTCATACACGCAGAGTTCCTGGCTTGTCATGTCATGATCAGATCATGGGTCCTGTCTGGTCTGTTCCTGGTTATTCGTATTTCGTATTCGACATCAATTTGAGACCAGACAGACATGCATGCAATAGTTTAATGATCCAGAGCTATGTGTTGTGGTTTTGTGCCGAAATAAAGCAGCTTTCCGGCCGATATTTTGTGAATATGACTTTCCAAAGTGTTGTTTCAAAAGTTTTGTCCGATTTTGGAAAAGTTGTGTAACAGACAGTAATGAAAATGAATGAATGAATTGGATTGAAACTTTTATCACAGATAAAGTAATAATCCTATTTTATTGTAGCAATAAATTGGCTATAATAAAGATCTATAGAGACAGTTTTTATTGCAATTTTAATCGAACATTGAGTTTTTCCATAAAAAACTCAAATTTTTTAAAAAATTTGCCTCTTCATATTTTTTGACCAAAAACTCCAGAATTGAGCAGATAAGGCCAAGGCCAAGACAAGCATGCTTTTGGTAAAAAAAAAAATCATGAGTTTTTTCCAAGTTTTTGGAAGGATATAGGAATCTATTTTTGAAATTAACGAAAAATAGATTTTTTAAAAATTTAACCTATGAAACAGAAATATCTGGACTTAACACTCATGAAAATTTGAGCATATTCTACCTATGAATTTGTGTTTTTGACGGGCGCCATCAACGATTACTGAAATACAAAACAGAAAAAGGAAAAAAAATTGTTCTAAAAAGGAAAAAGAAATTAGACTAAAACTATAATATAAACTGTTTGTGTCTGTATCTTTTGATCCATTTTTTGCTGCAATATAACTCAGGCATTACTTTGAACATGTTGAAACTTTCAGCCCAATTCATTCATTTTCTCCGTTTTACAGCGTTTTCAAGAAATTGGTCAATACTTTTAAAACAACCCTCGTACAGAAACTGCAGCAGTGGCCTTGAGCCTAAGCCTTGATCTACTGTTTATGATTGAGTATCAGATGTCCAGCGGGTAGTTTCTAGAGACTTGGGACGATCGATGAATTTGTATGCACAAAGAATTCGGCGTACCAACGCTGGAATTTATGATAGTCTCTCTAGCCTAAATAATGACGTGCCGCGTGCACCTAACGACTTGGATTTTGGGTTGATTGCTAATGCCCTGTCATTCATAATTTACAGAGAAAAGCTCGAGGTCAGGACCTACTGGATAAAGTTTGTAACTTTATCAATCTTGCTGAAAAAGATTACTTCGGACTCAATTACAAGGACCGGGATGGATACATTGTTTGGCTGGAGAGTGAAAAGCGAATATCCAAACAGTTAAAAAGTACGTTCGAGTTAGAAAGAATATTTTCTGGAGACAAGTCACAAGCTTACCGAATTCTAGCATAACTTTTGTTTAAAATAGGTGAGCCATGGGAAGTACGTTTTCAAGTGAAGTTCTACCCACCTGAACCCGCTCAGTTACATGAAGACATTACCCGATACAATCTCTGTCTCCAAGTCCGGAACGACATTTTAGTAGAAAGGTAAATTCAATATCCGTTCTGCCTGCATTTATCTTCCGTTTGATATTTGATATCGTTATGGTTCTGAAATATGACTATGCTAACGTCCTTGTGCCTCGTTCCAGATTACCCTGCTCCTTTGTGACTCATGCCCTCTTAGGCTCATATTTAGTTCAGTCTGAAATGGGAGACTATGACCAAGATGAACATAGGAACAACTACCTTAAGGATTTCCGTTTTGCTCCTGAGCAAAGTCCCGAGTTGGAGGCGAAAGTAATGGAGCTACATAAAACTCAACGGTAAGGCTGTAATTTTTTACCATTAAAGCTTTACGAGCTGGCGGGTGTTGGTGCTGCTGCTGTTTCAGTTTATGATGGTTATGTACGTTCCAGAATCGAGGCCAAGGCGTATTTCAAATGTTTGGTTTTAACTTTTAACACGTGCAGCGCCTTGGTTTTTGCTTCTAGCTTCGTGATGGAAATGTAATATTTATTTTACTCTGAATAGTGGTCAATCTCCTGCGGAGGCTGAGCTAAACTACCTGGAAAATGCCAAGAGATTGGCAATGTATGGAGTTGATCTTCATCCTGCTAAAGATGCTGAAGGCATTGACATTAAGCTTGGCGTCTGTGCTCAAGGTCTCCTCGTCTATAAGGATAAGTAAGCGCTGACATACTGGAAACAGGGATGTAAGAAAATATGACGAACATGTCACATTTTATGTGCGACTTTATATCATTTTAGGTTACGTATGAATCGGTTTGCTTGGCCAAAAATACTGAAAATATCATACAAACGACAACACTTCTACATCAAAGTCCGACCTGGTGAATTTGAACAATTTGAACCTACGGTTGTCTTTAAATTGGCCAATCGTCGTGCTGCTAAACTCCTATGGAAGACCTGTGTGGAACATCATACATTTTTCCGGTTAGAAGAACAGACACCGTGAATTTGAACCTGAAAACAGAGCTCGCAAATGCGTGTGCTAACAAAACGCGAAAAAAGTCGAAAGAATGGGCAAGAAATAAACTTAGAAACAAATAATGTGCTAAAAGAACAACGAAAATATACAAAAAAACGACAAAAAAGGGCCAAAGTGCTCCCAAAAAATGTTTTTAAATGTGCTTTCGCAGAACACAACAATGCGTGTGCTAAAATTTCGCAATCTTTGTTCAAATGCTTTTCTAAAAATCAGCAAAAAAATGCGCCTAAAACACAAAAAATGTGCTTAAACAAAAAATGTGCTAAGAACAAAAAACGTGCTAAAAACGGCAAAGACACGCTAGGAAACAGCAAAAATGTGCCAAAAACAACAACAGAAATGTGCTAAAGTGCGAAATTTTCAAAGAAAATGTTGCCAACCGCTATTAAGTATGTGCTAAATGCGAATAAATGTGTTAACAACTTTTGTTTTTCCGAACTTTTGTTTTCCGAAGACCCCAAATAAACTGATTCGGACAGATCCGAAGTTTCATGCCACAAATGTTCAAGAACAAAAACATGTTTTCACACGTATTGTCGAGCTTTGGTAATGAAGGTTAAAGTCAATGTATCATAACATCGTCATTTTATGCTTCTCCAGATTGATGGCTCCAGAACCTCAGACAAAATCAAGCTTCTTCCCAAGATTTGGATCAAAGTTTCGATATTCTGGACGAACCTTTTTTGAAACTAAAAATCAAACAATCGACCGAGCAGCACCCAAGTTCAACAGGAGTTTAAGTGGCAGGAATATCACTTCTAGAAGTTTGGATGGTATACAATAACTCTGGATTTTGAACTATTGCGTTTTCAGCTGAATTAAGAATAAGTATGTAATTGAATAAATATTGCTAGGATTAGGCGGACGCTATAGCTCAATGGAGGATCTGGAAACGGCCAAACCGTACACGGTACCAGCAGAGAAGATTCCTGCCAGTCCTGCAAAGGAAGAACTCAAGCCAGAGAAGAAGAAGGACAAGGTATTAGTACGCCCATTGTAAATTGACCTGATTCCTTGTAAATAACATTAACAATTGCCTGAAACCTAATTCGTATGGTTGCCAACTACATCTAATTGGTGTTGATGTTGACTTGAAATGAACGTGATTGCATTTTACTAATCTATCTAATTGTCGCTACTACCAATTCAGTAGATATAGAATAGGTCAAGGTTAACTATGAAGAATCCGCTGGTCCATTTGGCTTATTGTTTATGAAATTATATAGCCATTCGCTGATCTTTCAACGAAACATTTGCCAATTTTCATTTCAAGTGATGCCAGAGAATTGTTTCTGAGGCGAGGGTAAACTTTGATGACCATCTATTTTCCGAGAGATTTGCGTAATTCTTCAATGATCAAATTAAACGTCAAAATATGCGACTTCTAGTAATGTAGTAAACAGGGAACGAAGTTCAGACTTCAGACGGACGCAAATTCGGCTGGGCAAGATACACGAAAATGTATCTTGAACATACGACGTACATGTATTATCTAAGAGCCAAAAAAGCTCCAAGATAGAACGATACATGTATCTAAGAGGCAAAAATTTAGCTCCAAGATAAAATGATACATGTATATAAGAGGCAAAAAGCTCCAAGATAAAAAGATACATGTATCTAAGAGGCAAAAATTTAGCTCCAAGATAAAATGATACATGTATCTAATGTAAGAGGCAAAAAGCTTCAAGATTAAAAGATACATGTATCTAAGAGGCAAAAATTTAGCTCCAAGCTCCAAGATAAAGAGATACATGTATCTAAGAGGCAAATATTTAGCTCCAAGATACAAAGATACAAGATACTTAAGATACACATTTCGCTAAGACACAAAGATACAAGATACTTAAGATACACATTTCGCTAAGACACAAAGATACAAGATACGATCTACAAGATACTTTTGTATCTTGCCCAGC
>JAQFXZ010001109.1:0-13626 GCA_034694025.1 Ceratophysella scotica | reverse complement strand
GCCTCATAGAAATCCGCACTAGGCCGTATACCACTTCTAGAATGAATGACGAGCTATTTTACCACATGATATGACTAATTCTACTTATTCAACACTTTACTAACCTTCACCTCACTAACAAGCACTATTTGAATGTACATGTATTGGTAATCCTAAACTAACTCCATTTTTTCTCTTGTTAACTCTAATTTTTGCTGGATTGAAGCAATGAAAAAGGCTTGGAATCGTGCTCAAGATCGGCAGACGGGACAAAACAACGCCTAACACACAAATTCAAAACAACTAAAAACTTACAATATACTCAATTCAAAATTATTCAAAAAGACAGAAAAAAAGCCCTTTCTTTAAATGAAAAATGACTTTGACTTGAGTAACTTTTTAACTTTCTCAAAAAAAGAAAATCCAGTACGAAGTTTCGAAGTCTCTAGGCCTCTACCTCTTTTGCAGCAATATTCTCATAGTTCTTTTCAGTTTTCTTTCTTTATCGGCAAAGGTATTTCACTTTTCTAACCTGGTTTCTGTCTTTTTTCTGTGCTTCGCCAATTGGGTCTTTGGTCAAATCTTCGAGCATTTATACCAAAGTTGGTGTTATTGCTCGCTAGGTCAGTTCGCTTTTCAGCTGAGGCTATGCAATAAAATTCGGTCAATAAAACCGGTCACTTCGCCGATTTTGGTGACAGAGAACCATCCAGACCCAAGTCCCAATTTTACAACTGTCGCTTCGTCATGTTTGCCTTTTTCATTGTAAATACGTGCTAATTTGGTGCTCCACATTGCGAATTTTGGTCAATCATCAAGTCCTTAATGCTTTGTCATCCTGCAACCAATTTCAGCAGCATTGACATCGAGCTTGGGCATGTTTTCGAAAATTTATGGTACTCGATAATATTTTGAACAATTAATTTTCTGTATTATGTGAATTTTAGCAAATGTTCTCGTTTGTGCTTCAATTTTTTTTTATTTTTGCCAACTTCGCCTAGAATCCAATTTTGCGTGGAATTTTTTGCATGACAGTTCTACACTTTTCATTTTGAAAAAAGGAATTTATCATGGATTATGGTTCGCATATTTTGAAATCGTACATGACAATTTGTATTTTGTAATGCTTTTCTAATGAGAGGCAACTTGTCATATTTTTAGATAGGTTTGGTTTTTGGACAAGCATGCGATATAATGTGACAAGCGGTCAGCCATAACATGTATGATTTCAAAAAATGCGACCGGGAAAGAATTTTGTGTCAATTCTAAAATGGTGTGGTATGGTCGTCTTATAAACTGCATTCAATTTGTAGATTCGTATTTTGTGCTCAGTTGCGTGTGTGTATGTAATATATTCATTGTTACGAAGATTTTTGAACTGTGACCGTGTGTATGTGCGTGTTGCGTACATGTACCTGTGAACAATCAATGTTTCTGTCAATTATATGTACACATATTCTGTTTTTGGTCAACTAATTGAATTTGGTTTATTTGTGTTTATTCAGTGGGGCTACCCAACCCGATCAACGGAATGGAACGCGGAGATCGGTCTTGATCGGATTTTATTGAAGAAGATGAAGAAAAAGTTCAATCTGTGATTTCAGTGATGAAGAAACAAAAAAAAAACTAGTTGAGAAAAAAAATACACAAAAAAATTCTTCCCATTTGCACTCTTTTTCGGGCACAAATGTGTTTTGCTCTTCCTAATTAATTAACAAAACCACGTGCTCTACTATACCTAAGTATGAATTACTAATATTTATTACTCAAGGGAAATAATCAAATTCAATCACACTACTACTAACTGTAAGGTTTACATTTACAAAACATTGTGCTAGCTAATTACGATGTACGATTCTGGTCAGTTGGGCATCTGGTCGATTTGAGATTGGACCTTTGGTCTATTTGGAATTCTATGGTTTTTGCCTTTGCTCAATTTCTGTGCGTGAAGTGAACGTCCCTTTTCGGTCAATTTTGCATATGGACGGATAGTTCGGCCAATGTTCATTTTGACCTTAGATCAATTTTTTCACAAATTTGGAATAAGGTCAATAATCCAGCGTGTTACGAACTTTAAGGCTACATGTTATACCGGCTATTTAAGCCAATCTGTCACATGATTTTGTGGTCGCGTGGTCAGCTTTGAACAATGTCATCACTGGGGTCAATTTGACCATCGATCGATTTGACCGGATGAAATTATTCGGTCTGGAGAGAACTAGTGAAGAAAAGTGCACTTCACCAAAGTTGGCGCATATTGCCAGTTTGTTACATGGCTTTGTGGCCACGGGTTCAATTTGGAACTATCTGGTCGTTAAGGTCAATTAGACCTGGTAAAATTATTTGACCTGGCGAGAACCGGTAAAAAACAGTACACGACACCAGAATTGGTGCAGAATCGCCAATTTGTCATAACTTTGTGGTCACATGGACAATTTTGTACTATGTGGTCGCTAGGTCAGACCATTGACCAATTTGACCTTGTAAAAATGTTTTATTTGGCGATAACTAGTAAAGAACAGTGCACGTCACCAAAATTCGTATTCTAAAGTCAATTTGGCACATAACCTTGTGGTCCCATGGTCAATTGAACAATGTGGTCGAAGGTCAATAGCAGCAATGAACAGTTTGACTTGGTCATATAATACGGTCTGGCGAGAACTAGTAAAGAATTGTTCACGCTACCAAACTTGGCCCTGTAGCGAGCTGGTTGTCTGGATCGTTCGATCCATGGTAAAATTTTGATCTGGTCCATTTTTGACCATTAGCCAATGTTCAAATTATCCGGCTATTTGAGAACCTTTGAGATTGTATTGTATATCGACTAAAATCGTATCTGACCTAGCCTAACTCACCTGCGTAACGTTAAACCTGATAACCACAGGTGACAGGGTATACCCTCGGCTCGGTAGATCCAATTGACCATGCAAAATTGACCAGACCCGATGACCAGGCCTATAGTTGACCGCGGACGCTAACTACACTCTCGAACCTCCTATGAATAGACCTTAAACCTTACAACCTACTACCTTCTCCAATTCTTACAATATCTTCCGTTATGCATTGCATACTAAGTTTAGCTAAGCCGCTCTAAACTACCGTAACGCAGTCAGGCATACGCAGCAATTTTTGAATTTACGATTTGTATTAAAATTGCAGGGAATTTTTAATCTCTTGAATAGAAAGAGCTGCTGGCGAGTCAGAGTAGACCTGAATACCCAAAAGGGTAGCAGTCTGTGCTTAATAACATGATCACAATAATACTGTAATGTAATGCTAGTCAAGAATTCAAACAAATTGAAATGAAATTACTATAAACACGATCTCAGTTATACGTTGTACGTACTAAGACCAGCAGGAGCTAAATATAATTTGGAATATTACTCTAGAAAGTTCACAACAGCTAAAGGAGAAAGGAGAACCATGTAAACTTAGCACAGTAATTTACAAATAATTAACCTAACCAAAAATCTGAAATTGAACAACAAACACATATTAAGAGAGCAGAGGGGGTCCAACTGGACTTGGGACCAAAGGGTGGACGCTCGCTGGTGTAGGCATGAAAGGTGAAGTGAAAGGAAAAATCTTTTAAAACAATCAATAATCAAAAAAATTAACAAATGCAAAAAATGAATCAAATAAAAACTCAATTCGTAAGAACATTGTAGCTTCGCACCTTGAGCCTCATTTTCTCATGGTAATTGCTTATTGCCCACTGCTTTAATAAATTCCAACTGGCGTGTTTGGAACCAAAATACTAACTACACCTTTGGCATATAATATTTTTTTTTAATTACGATTTATTAGAATGTTACAGTACATTATTCTGGGAAAGAAATTTAATTTTCGAGAATAAAATCATGATAACAATTCTTTTGTGGGGAGGAAGAAGTGGGAAATTTTTGATGCTACTGTTAAAAGCAAGACTAAAAACAAGCATAAAACTCGGATAAATTCGAAGAAATCATGAAGCAAAAATGTATCAACATAATCAAAACAATAAGTCGTTCAATAATGCCTTTGCATAGAAATATAAATGGAGCCTAGACATAATTTGAATTCTGTTACTATCCAAGATGGGTTTGAAATCGTGACAAATTAATGGCAAATAATAAAATTTTTATTTAGTGGAAGGTTGAATAACCCTATTTATACATATAAAATCTATTCTTGCATGTTTATAAAATCAAAAACACTCAATCAACCAGGCACCATGCACTTCATTCATTGAAAATATTCCACGAATTTCATAATGCCTTTCTATTATGATGAAATTCAATAAGAGGCGAACAAAACATGCCGAATTCTATTTTTACAACGTCCTACACAAAATCTATGGTATAATATACGGCATCTTACTTTCAGAAGCAGCTCAAAGCATGAGGACATACAGTGGCTGCCTGTACCGTAAGAAACGTAACACGTCCGTTCACGTAGTAACACGAGCGTCATAACCTATTTATTGAAAGGCGGTGAAAGGGACGAGGTTGTTTGGATCGGGGGTTTGAAATCCCAGCATATCCCTGTAACCTCTCATTGTTTTGTCATTGTGAAGGTGAATGTTGAGTCTCCGCCCTACGAAGCCATTTCTCTTTTCTCCGTGGTCGACGTGCTGCTCTTTCTGGAGTCACTTCTTCCTTCGGATTTGACTGGACAACTTCTGCTGCGGCGTGGTTCTCGAGTTGAGTGTAAATTTGTGAAGGAACACGCTGAGGTCAGAGTTCAAACTGTGCTAGGAGCATGGGTGGAACCAGGGTCTACATCGGGGGACTTCCGTACGGGGTACGGGAAAAGGATTTGGAAAGATTCTTCAAAGGATATGGACGGATTCGTGACATTCTCATTAAAAATGGATATGGATTTGTGGTAAGGACAAAGACGAGAGAAAAACACACTCAATTATCAAATTAAGTACTTAATTGTGCGTTGTCAGGCATAGCGAATAGCGACAGTACAGATAATGTATAGCGATTTTAAAAGAAAGGATAATTTTACATTTTATTGTGTGTAATGGCATGTGGCATGGTGCCAATGCCAAGGCTGTGTAAAAGAAAGGCGCGAAGGCAGTACCCTGACACCTGACCTGGACCTGTGACCTGTGACTGACTGTCGTCAAATGCTCTGACCATATTGCTGTCATCTGTGTACGTCACGTCGTACTTCATACGAGATTCCCCTGCGAGATTCTGAATTTACAAAGAATTAAAACGCACAAGGCATCCTAAATCCTAAGCCTGTTCTGCAGCCAAGGTCAAGGGGTAGGGTGTGTGAGTGTGGCCTCTGCCTTCCAATTTTATTTTCTAACCCAGTCACTGGTTCTCTGTAAAACATGATGCGCATAGCGCAAGCGCACAGAGGTTAAAAGGCGTAAAAGCATTTTTTGAAAAGTTTGCTGCCCATTTATCATACAATTATTGACGACACTGACACATCATTTGAATTCGACAGTAAACAGTGATTTTTGATTGACAGGCAATAGTATAGCCTGTCAAATATTCAATCACTTTATTGATTCTTGACATGACGGAGGCTGAAAGTGAAAGGCAACAACCTAATTAAGTATAATGAACATCGCGTCATCGTCAATCGTCAGGCTTAACCGATTATCGATTATGCCAAGCGGCAATCAAATATCAAATCTATGCTTTCAAATCGCTAATGACAAGCACCCGCACCGCTCTAGGTAAAAGTGATGTTCATTACAATTAATAATTGCATTCACTTTACAGGAATTTGACGACTACAGAGATGCTGACGATGCTGTATATGAGCTAAATGGAAAGGATTTATTGGGAGAGCGGTAAGTAACATTCCATTGATTATTTCAGGTTTCAGGAAAGGGGTGGTGGATTGGATTCCAGGAAAACCCTGAATTGAATTGAAGCCCAAAAGGAAACCAGGTCCTCCAAGCTGATACTATTTTTGGTTCAAGGTTAAGGGGAATCGATTTTCGAGCTGAATGAATACTTCAGACTCCTTTACTTTTGTAACGAGTAACGAAACAATCATAAAAGTCATAGAATCCATAATCTATAAACCGCTACGCTTTCAACCAAACACTAAACCACATACCACGCCGCGATTTGGTTAAGTGCATGATAAATGATAAGTATTATTTGTCTGCTTTTGGTGTGCTACTTTCTTTGCACTACAGACATGATTTCATATTTCATTTCATGCACGCTGCTATTTTAGTTGTTCGTTCAGTACAAATGCATTCCATTCCATAAGTTGTTGCCAGTCCAGTTGCCAGTAAATGACAAATTCCATCAAACAGGTGGCAGTTGCGGTTGAATTAAAGATAGAATTGAAGATAGAATTGATTGCAAAGCACTATGAAAATCCTCCCATTCTCCGTACCACTAGAAAGTCTCACATACTGAAGTATTTAGGCTCATCGATTCAGCTGATGACCTTCCATCAGCGAATACAAAATTAGCCTTGGGAAATGGGTAACGAACGGGTTGGGTTGTATATTGTAACCTTCAGCTGCAATTTAGGCTTAAAATCCCAATTTATAAATAAACTTTTCAATAATACTTGTTCACTGTTAACCCTTCCTAAATTTTCATTATCACAAGCCACAACTACCCTGCACGCCAATTTAGAATGCATTTTGTAGAATTTTTGGGGAATAAACTAAGGGATATTTCACAATTACATCTCGAATCCAAAATTAACTTGTTGAATTATTGAAACTTCATTTCATAGAGTCAACATTGATGTCTTTGTCTTGTTCTTTCATTAATTTTCCATACAACGCATTACTTTCATCATTCATCAATGGATTGGGATCTCTGTCACAGAATTTTGGTTCAATTGGCCCATGCATCCGGTGGAGGGCAACCCCCCATGAGGAATAGCTACAAGGACAGGCGCTATTCGAGTGGCGGGAGTGGGAGCCGTGAAGGGTACCGCGGAAGCGGGGATCGTCGTACGCAGTGAGTCCCGGGTAGTGAAGGACGAGAGGGTACTGATCTCTTGGTGTGCATTTTGGCTGTTTCAGAGTGATCGTGGAGCGGGCTCGTGGGGTTCCTCGAGATGGTCGTGGTGGTGGGATGGGCGGGGGAAGTGGAAGGGATGGAGGTCGGCAGCAAATGAGTCGAACCTCAAGAGGACCTCCTCGAGGCTCTGGCTCCGGCTCCGACAAGTAAGTTTATACCAAGAATTTCCCAAATAAAAAATAACAAAAAAATGTCCAAAGTCTGCGGAGTCAAATCCTCTGAAATGGCTAAAAGCTCGACAAGCGACATTATCCTCTTTACTTATACTACTTATATAATATATATTTACATTTTATATTACTTACTCAATTGCTTCTGAGTACGCTTTTGCCAGATGATCAGTTATTGTCCTGCTTGCTGCTTGTTTTTGGCTGACCATACTGGGTATAATGTAAATGCACTGCCATATACCGTGTGGGATATCTTGAAATCGTGCATGGGAATCTCTACATTGTAACGCTTTCTTATGGCTGACCACTTGTCGCATTATATCGCAAGTTTCAGTCGAACCAAACCTAAATCAAAATATTACAGGTTGTATCCCATTAGAAAAGCATTAAGTACACAACACAAATTGTCATGCACGATTTCAAAATATTCCACCGGGGTTGGTTAGCACCAGATTTGCCAGAGATTTCAAAGCTCTCATGAAACGGACAGTGAAAATTGAAGTGAAAGATGAGAAGTTCACTAGAATTGATATGCACAACAATTTTACTTCATTTTGCTAAATTATCGTCGTTGCTGCAATATTTTAAAAATAATTCAAAAACAAACCGACTTTGCATCGCATCGGTTCTAAAATTTGCTCTAAGAATTTTAATCTCTATTTATTCGGCTATAAATTCTCAATTAAACGTATTTTATTGAACTTTGATCTTTGATTCAGGCTCTTTTTAAAAAGAGCTGTGCCCAGAAGCACATTTTGAAATCGTACACGACAGTTTGTATTGTGTAATGCTTTTCCAATGGGTGACAACTTGTCATATTTTTAATTGGATTGGCTGTGCCGCAACGTGAGATATAATGTGAGAAGTGATCTGCCATTACACAGTACGGATTCCAATGTACGATTTCGAACAATGCTCACCTCAACCTATCGTTCGTAAGTCCCAACCAAGTACGTAATTCTATGCAACAGGTTTTATGCTTCGTCAGAAGAAGCAAAGCAGCATAATTATCCCCAGTATGGCAAAATCGCTAAAATTAGAAATCACTATGCAATTTTGATCGCTGCACTAGAGCAATTTGCATGTACTTACTAGTAGTTCCACTACACGTGAGTGTGGATCACATAATACGAGGACCGTTTTCTATTTAAATTTCTATTTTTGGCAAAGGTATGGACCGCCAACCCGGACCGAGTATCGTCTTGTTGTGGAAAATTTGTCGAGTCGTGTCTCCTGGCAGGTGAGAAAAGTTTGGCTACCATTTGAGTTTATTTTCAGGAAACAATGTGACAGGTTGCTGAATTCGGTTAGAGTTACGAATAGTGGTTTTTTAGCACATAATTAGCTCCCTTTGACATTCGATTCAAAGTTTTGGACAAATTAAATATATTTAAGTTTACTTCAATCTGCATTGTAAAACATATAACGTAGAGAGAGATGTACTGTTCCGTTGTGTCTCTAGTATTTTCTTTTAAAGTAATAACGTTCAATTTTTGGAGTAGGAAGCTTTTGTACGGAGGAGTGGGATGTGTGCGGGTTGAATATTGTAAAAAATCAAACTGATTGAATGATAATGCATTTCAACTCTTTTTATATCTAAAGCCCCGTATTGATGTGAGCTTGGTCAAAGATGAGATGGAATGGATTGATGGGATCTATCGGTCACTCCATCCTATGTTCACTCAGTCCTTGGGTCACTTGCCAGTCCATTGTCACGAGAGTCACGGGCTAAAAGGCGTGTAGAGCGATGAGACTTGAAATGAGGCTTGACGTGTGGCGTTCCACCTCTGGGCACCCCTATTCCTCAAGAATATGAGACTTAGGCTCTGGCAAATCCTCATCCCAAAAAGATGTCAAATGTCAACCAATAACTGGCTTGTTGGGCTAACTTGCCGAGACGAGGGGTCTGATGACCAGACCCGACGAACACCCAGCTGCCTGGTGTTTGAGCTGACTGGGGACATGGGGGAACTTGTTTTTTTCTGGGTTATTTTTTGTTTTGGGCCCGAGGAATAGAAATTCGGGCATTTATGAGGGTCATCGCCTACTTGGTGATGGCAGTCAAGTTTCCGCTGGCAGCGCATTCCAGAGGTGGCTGATGAGTGCTGAAATGAAATAGTGACGATCGACGACTGCATTCCAACCTTGAGGGTCGAGATAATTGTTGCACAAGCTTTCCATCCATCCACGTTCCTAATCTTGTCTGTGAGAATGAAAAAAATCCGATTGCTTTTGTGTTCCTCCTTGCCCGGGGAAGGTAAAAAAATTAATAAATAACTTATCACTTTTTTTCAAACATTTTTATAAATATTAAACAAATCTAAACAGTTACTGGGTAGCATGTCAGAAATATTAGAAAATCAGGAACCAGGCTACTAACACATCTATTCATTTGACATTAGGTTAATTTAATATAAAGATTCCGTTTCACATTTTACATGAGTTACTGTTCTTCTTCCTCGTAGAACCTAAGTATTTCCATCACCTAAGTGTTTCTTTTACGGGCGAGAATGGAACCTTCAGATTCAGCCATAAACAATGGTCCCAATTTGTGAAGATGTCAATGACCACTGAGCACCTCAGCCTAAACCTATATGCAATTGACCAGTGCCTGTGCCAGCAGACGGGACTGCACCGTATCGTAGAATTACCAGTTACCCCCTAAAATGCAGATTGACCGCTCGGATGTGCAAGATTTCCGACTGTCGCCACGTATTCAGTACTGGATTTCCATGATTGATGACCATGAAAAGACCTTACTTCCTGTTGTGTTCCTATCCTGTCCTCGTCCTCACTCCCTGTCACTTTGTTATTGAGGATTTATGTACTATTCTTGCGATAGGGTTTTTCCATACATTAACGTTCAGGTCGAAGAAGTAGGTCATGATAGATTATAAAATGGGACTGCTTTGAGTGTAATCATCAATATTCAAGTTAGATTCGAGAATTTCGTCATAGTAATCGGATTAATGACTTTGAGCTCCGTTAACTGAAGGCTGATAACTGATATTCGGGATTCGTTCTAATTTCTTGTAAAGGATCTTAAGGATTACATGCGTCAAGCTGGAGAGGTCACTTATGCGGATGCTCACAAGCAGAGACGAAACGAAGGGTAAGCTGAAGTAAAAATAAGCTCTTATTTTTTTACTATATTCCTGTGTGTCTGCGGATCTTAATATGCTAATTTTGTTTTCGTATTTTAGTGTTGTTGAGTTTGCGAGTTACTCGGACTTAAAAGCAGCAATTGATAAATTGGATGACACTGAATTGAACGGACGACGAATTCGGTTGGTTGAAGACCGTGGGCGCAGTGGCGGTGGTGGCCGATCCGGTGGTGGAAGACGATCCAAGTCTTCATCTCGTTCCCGATCCCGCAGCCGCTCTCGCAGACGTGATTCTCGCTCTCGGTAAGCAATTAAAGCAAGATTATTAAAGTTTAGCCTTAAGCGAATACGCTCTGGAAAATCTGATGAAGTTCTTGAGTAATGTCAGATTTAAAATGACACCTGCACCTGTCAACGTACTGGAAAGTTTTTGGAACAAGTTTACAATATTTTAGTTTGAAAGTTTGGTAAGTTACTCGAGCGCTGAGCGCCGCTTTTGTAAAAATCCAGAATTTCCAGAGAGTGATAATCGTATTCTGCTGTGATGTTTCTATCTTTCGGGTCTGAAAACAGTGATGACTCCTTACCCAACGTGTTCTGAGCAAAAGTTTATACTACTTATTCTTAAAAGAACTAAATAGAATCAAAATTGTGCTCATCCGTAGAATTTTGATGTTTGAAATTGTAGGTCCAAGAGCAAGTCCAAATCTCGAAGCAAGAGCCGTTCCAAGTCTCACTCTAAATCCCGTTCACGATCCAAGTCGGCTGATTCAAAGGGAAGATCCAAGTCTCGAAGCCCGGACAAGGTGAAGAAGGAGGCTGCATCAAGATCTCCGTCTCGTTCACGTTCCCGATCCCGCTCCAAGTAATTTTTTTGATACAAATTATATCGATTTCTGCATTATATTTTCTTCTGTTATGATGACTAACTCAATTTCATCTTTCGGGGCTGAACACCCTGATGACAAACCTCACTGAACAAAGAATTCTACAATTTTCTGTTGACTTTTAACTGGAAAGCTGAGGCCATAAACATGAGAACATCAAGTTTTGAAACCGATATTTTGATTCGTCTGAATTGAATCGAATTTCTTCTCGATATCTCGTTTGGTTGAAGTAAATGTTATGGAACAGGCCACCCATAGTAACCACTCATTGTAACTACTCAAAAATGTAGATTTGGAACTGGAAGCGTTTTTTGTCATCGCATAGACTTTTCGATGCTTAAGGTTAGATTAGGTTATTTTCTGGTAAATGATTGGGTTATGTTTTGGCAAATTCTGGTTGGGTTTTGGGTTAGGCTATTTTTTGGTAAATTCTGGTTGGGTCAAGTTATTTTTTGGTCGATTCTGACTGGATTAGGCTATTTTTTTTGGTAGATTCTGGTTGGGTTAGGTTATTTTTTGGTAAATTGTTTGGGCTGGGTTAGGTTATTTTTTAGTGAATTCTGATTGGGTTAAGTTATTTTTCGGTAAGTTTTAAGTTGTGGTTGAGTTAGGTTATTTTTTTGTTAAATTCTGACAGGGTAAGGTTAGCTTAGTTTTTGGTAAATTCTGGCTGGTTAAGGTTTTAGACTATTTTTTGGTAAAATCTGGTTGGGTTAGGTCATTTTCTGGTAAATTCGAGCTGGGTTAGGTTATTTTTTCGTAAATTCTGGTTGGGTTAAGTTTTATGTTATTTTTTTAAAATTATGGCAGGGTTAGCTTATTTTTGGGTAAATTCTGGTTGGGTAAGGTTATTTTTTGGTAAATTGTGGTTGGGTAAAGGTTAGGTTAAGATTTGTCGAAATGGTGGGTGGATGCACTGGGTATGGTTACAATGGGTGGTTACATGCTGCTTCATAATCTTTACTTGAACTCTCGTTTTTCCAGTTGAAGTCAAAGAAACTTAAAGTCGATATGATACTTGAATTAGCTTCATTGCTTCGTATTTTTAAATTAATCCAATTTTTCTCTGATTTTCCAGGGATAAGTCACGTTCACGAAGTGTGAGCAAGACTCGGGACTCGAGAAGCCGTTCCAAGTCCATTGAGAAGAACGGAGATCGGTCATCACCTGAGCGGGACGTGAAGGACGAAGATGGAGATGATTAGACAAGTCATTTCTTTCTGCGAGCCTGGCCTGGGCTCTTGAGTGCTTCAGGCCTATCCTCAGTGTAAAGAACATGGGAAATGGTCTTCTGGACTTCGTATTTAGTATTGCTCTACACTATATAATATATACTAACTTTGGATAAAAACTACAGAACCTCCTTTCTTCACATGTCTTCTTGTGTATGCAAATAAAATATGAACGGGAAGAAAAATTCAGTTGGTTAGGTAATTGTAATTTAAGATTCCTCTGCATCGCGTGCCGAGGCCTGATACTTTTTTTTAGCGTTGTGAAGTTTGTTTTATAGAACTACTTAATTCATTGAAGATCTAATGAATCATGTTATAATGTACTTGTTTCCAAAGTATTTGTTCAGCAATATGATAGATGTAGAAGCCTCGGGTCTCAACATATAATTTATATTCTACAGTCTACTGATGATGATCGAGGCTTCTTCTGGTTATTTCACATTATTTCTGATTACTATTCATCACACTAAATTAATTACAGGTAGAACATGTGTCTGTATTCACTGATATTTTCAAATCCTATGATTCAGGAAGATAAAAAAATATGTGTATGTCGTATAATATTGTAATTGCTCCACTATACTTCAATAAATTGAAAAGAATTTACAAATTATTCTTTGGTTGGCAGGATTTTATTCTTTGGCCATACATGGTAAACGTAGCGCAATCATTAGTATTGGGTCAGTAGACAATATTTGGGTCTAAATTCATGAATTGTTTTTTTTTAATAATTGAAACAGTGGCGTTCTATTTGAAGCAAGGATCGGCGTTTGGTTTTTGCTTTATGACAGTGAAATTGTACAGCGTGGGTTTGACCGAAGCTCACTTTCTTAATATTACTCATGCTCCTAATTTCGATTTTTTATTTGGATTGGTCAACGGGTCAAGGGTCAACTCCTCTTGACCTTGACAAGCATGCTAAAGATAAACGTACGAATATTGGTCAAATAACTCCGACGACAAAAGCTGCAAAGCCTGCAATTGAATCCGAATTGACCGCAACAACCAACAAAGTATGAACTCTGACCTCCAAGTTCATCTATCTTTGTTTGACCCATTTTGACCCATCATTCCCAAATCAAGCACAATAAACAGTCAGCTTGCCCTTACATATAACGCTCAGACAGACGGTGTAGGCAAGGTGTCTTGACAACGCATGATTTTAGCCTATTATTCTTCACAACAATAATGTCATTGTCAAGTACGTATCGATAAAGTAAATTTTAATAATCGATACTGGGAAAACGGTG
>JAQFXZ010001108.1:0-13634 GCA_034694025.1 Ceratophysella scotica | reverse complement strand
CTTTAGGATGGGAGTCAGAGGCATGTGTTTCAATGCATAATTCCAAACCTGACTCTTCGAATCCAGATAGATACTCACACTTTTTCAAGTTAGAGAACGAGACCGCAGAGCCAGGACGTCATCCCTAACATATTTTATGCTTGCTTGAATACTGAATTTTCTTTTACAAAACATACATTTTAAACACAAAAATGCCGAATTTCGTTTTATTTTTAATACGTAGAACGTAGAACGATAAAAGTGTGGAAACCAAACAATTTGCCCAAATGATTCTTCTTGGCTTTGTCAAAGTGGTATTTGCTTTAGTGGCACGGAATCATTAATTTTGAGAATGTTCAATGGGCGATGGGCGTGGCGTACCTAATTAAAAATACTTCAAAGCTGGATGCTTTTGAATTATTCGATACCTCGTGCACATTCATAACGGTAGTAGCTTGAAGTGATGAGAATTTAAACATGTAACATCCATTTATGGCATTGATTGTGACTCACCACATTTGAATCTTACTTGCATACACTATGCATTACTTTATATATCCCGTGTAAAATTCAAATAGACTTCTAAGAAGGATACCGTAAACGTACCTTGTCAAAACTAAGCTTCACTTGTTTAAAATTTTCAAATACAAAAATCAATTAAAAATGAAATTGTTTCCAAGAGGACACGACAAACACTCTTCGCGGTGCATCTAAAAGAATGCAAAACGTTTTATTCCCAGTACTAGGTGGCTAGTCATGAAGGAGCAGCGTGATTTTGAATTCCTAAGCATATCACTCCGAATCCGAATGTTATTATACTAAGAAACCTGTATAGACCGTCAGTATTATACTTTCAAGTTGCTAATAATTTTTTATTCACAGAACCACCAAAACGGTGTCCTACATATCGTATTCTTGGAGAATCAACAAAACACAACTTTGACCATGTCAATGCTAACTAGAAGTAAAGAATCTACAGGATGGCACATAACCATTGCCGACTTTTGCATTTCACATATTGCAACATTGCTCCCAGGCATGTGATACACCAAATTGAAGACAATTCCATTGCGGATCCCATGGCCCAAAAATATTTTGCAATCGCTCGCGAGCGACCGCTGCACAGCTCTCGACAGCAAAATAAAAAACAGAAAATGCTCACCAAGCTTCCACTCCAAATGACTCCTTGTCTCCCCCACTTGCATAAAACTTGCCGAAAGTCTCAATCACACAGCTTCAAACGTGAATTTTATGTTCATTGATGTATAAATGTTTTGCTTATTTTTCTGCGGGTGTGGACTGACCTGATTTGATTGAACTTTTGTGATAGAAACGTTTTCTATAGCTTTGCTCTTCACGAGTCGTTTGGCCTGGAGGCCAAATTAGATATGTCCTTTTTCTATCTACTGCTCTGCAGCGGTCGCTCGCTAGCGATTATTAAAAATGCATATTCCATGATATTTGCAATGAAATAGTCTTCATTGTTTTGTATCACATGACTGAGAACGATGTTAAGGAGTCCTTCGTGGTGGAATCCAAGGGGGATTTCGTTTTTTTTCTGTCGAGCGCTGTGCAGCGGTCGCTCGCATGCGATTGCTAAATATTTTTATTACATGAGATCCGCAATAAAATTATCTTTAATATGGTGTATCACGTGACTGGGAACGATGTCGCAATATATGAAATACAAAGGTCGACAATGGTTAAGTGCCACCTGTACACATACAGATAGTTTCTTGGTTGGTTGTGAGGATCGGAGATGGCGTTCTCTTTAGGTGGTATCTTTCTGTCCCCGTGTATGCCCTGCAGTTGAGAGCAAAGAGTTGCTATGTAGAATTTTTGTTCCAAATCAAATTTTTAAAACACGAAAGGGTGCATAAAATTCTCTGAAAAATAGGGAAGAAGAAGTGGTTTTTGTTTTTGTTTTCCAAAATATTTGAATGAACTCCAGTAAAACCGATTCTTAGATTTCTTCATTGGAGTCCTCCCCTTCTAAAAGAATGTACTACCTAAAATTGTCAGGGTCTACAGAGGACTTTACTACTGCCTCCCGAGTGTAACTTTTACAGACTGGTCTCCTGGGCCAACACACTGGCACCACTACTCAAGGAATATGCTGTTTACACAACTACAACAGCCGGAAAGCCTCTTAAATTTCTTGCTTCACTTTATTCCAAGTAGTAATGTTTAGGACAATAAGGAGCTCTTACTTCTACCGAGTCTGAGTTAACACTGAATCCAAATTCGACTTAGACTCTACCTCTTCAATCACAAAAATGAACGATGACACGCTTAACAATACTTAGCACTTTATTCCATGCTGTTGTGTGTGGATGCTGATGCTTCAGCACATGAGGGAAGTTTCTTCAGCAACTCCATTGCTTAGCATTACGCCATGCAATCATGTGGACATGCTGATGCTTCAGCATGAGAGGAAGTTTCCTTCAGCATCGCCACAGAACAGCATCACTCACACCGTTTCCCATGCACTCGTGTGGACATGCTGAAGCTTCAGCAGCTGCGAAAACTTTCTTCAGCATGTACACACAGAGCATCGCCCCATGGGTTTGTCACCAGGGTGCCAAACTCTACTGTCACTTAAATTGTCACTACAGTGTCAAATACAATATTACAATAATTCCTTAGTAGACAAAAAATAATTAGCGAGTCTCGGCAGCAACAAGGCGGACGACAATTTGGCGGGGAGAATATTGGGAGGTAGTATGGTTGAAAGTATTCATTTGAGTATTTTACTGCAAATTGCATTTGAGTTTAATGTTTTCCTTTTTTGCTTTTGTTTAAATTCATTCATGTTGTATTAATCCTGTATTTACCAAAAATTGGTTTCAAATCCGACTTAAATCATGAATGGATGCAGGAAATTTATATTTCATAAGTGCAAGAGGATGCATTACTATTAACTCTCTCTAAGTGGTTTAACTACCGGCCGCCCAATTTTCGCCGCCCAACTGTCGGCACCCAATTGTCGCCCATCCCAATCGTCACCCGCCCAATTGTCGTCCGCCCAATTGTCGCCTAACGATATTCGACCGTTTTACTATAAATCTTTTACAGCTTCTTTTAAATCGTAAAAACTTTTGAAGCAACAACCCCCGTATGCTAGCTACGTTCTACTTTAAGATTTTCGTCGTGCATGTTGTGATTAGAAATTGGAACACGAAGAAGATAAGATATGGTAAATAGATAAAACTGGAAAACCGTTCAAGTTGTCTTGTCAATAGAAAAGAGATAAAAATTATTACAGCAATTTAAAGTGTATCTAAAATATAAACACTCTGATGAATGAAGTGAGTAGTCGGGGAACTACGATACCTTAATCAATGAATTAGATAAATATTTGATTTTGTTTGGCATGATATAGTGTTCCTTGCGTGTTGGGTGTCAAATTTCAAAATTTCTATTAGCACTTAGTTAATTACGAAACCAAAAGAATTCGGATTCGGATTCATTTATTTTTCTTGATCCAAATATTGAAATGTTGAAATAAGGCCACCATCGCTAACCATGTTCACCAACAACTTAATTTGGATCTGGACAATATATATATTCGAAATATTTAGACTGGTTTTCACACTAACTATTAACAACGAGGATTATCAACATTGTCTGCTTCGAATCGTTGATTCAGATTCTAGACTCAGCCACGCCACTATGGACTTCATAGAAGATATCTCGCTTTCAAATTCGGAACAAGTACGAACAGTTTCCACATTACCTATCTACGATGACGCGAATTACTTCAGTTTAATTTACGACCCAAATTTATGGATTCAGGAAAAGTGTTCAGTAAATATACTGGTTCAGCTTCAGGGAACTTATGAACGCTTCATACTTGGAATATTTGGATCACACGCTTTTAATGAGCAGAATTTAATTATAGCATTCTTCACTGAACTAATCTTACCAAAATCTTCATCCTTCTATACATTGAAACAACCCTTTTCTGCAGGTATATTCTACGTATTTGTATCGACGTCGAAGCCACAAAATCTTGAATTTGGAAAAATATATTCATTGTGTAGCTCATGCAGGCCAAAATACAGAATTCAGAGGTTTAACGTTGTGAATTTGCACATAGTTCTGCTCGAGTTGCACAAATTTGCTCGCCATCTAAAACAAGCTTCAGTGGAGCATAAAATTGCTGTGGTCGGATTCCATAGCGGTGAAGATGTCACGTTTCAGGAGTCACAGCAAAGAGCTGTCAAATTTCTGTACAAAAAACGATCCTCAACACGAGCAGACAAAATTGGGAATGCAGCTGCACACGTATTTATAGAGAATGCAGCTGAGAATCTAAACTTGAGTATTCAATATTTCTCCACGCATCATGCTATGTCTTTCAGCTTCTTTATGTTCCCAAACAAGCTAAATATTGCACATTTTGGAGGAGTGGCAATACTGGACGTGCTGTCTGTGAATATATGGTATGCTCCATTTTCGCATCTAAAACTAGTGTCCTACTTCTATCGGAATCATGCTCAGCATAAGTTTTTATACTGTACCAAATCTAAATTGCGGCGGCCATTTTCTGTAATGTTCTGGGCAGTTCCTCTTGACGACTGGTCTTGGATAATTTTGGGCATCACAACGTTTGCCATTGTTGCAGCTCAAACTAAGGGGTAATGGTCAATTTTGTTCTCGCACATGTTAAACTTATTTTCAGCGTGAACTCAGTGTTAAAATATATCTATGTTGAATAGGTGTTTGTCACATGCAACATTTCAATTTCATACATACGAAATGTTTTTTCAGATGGAAATGGTTTGAAGTGCTGGCTATTCTAGCACGTCAATCATGCCACATCTTAAACGAAAACAAACTCCTCATAATTTTCATTTACGCAGCCATACTTTTCACAAATGGATATGAAAGCATCATTTCAAGTGTGCTCATTGTTCCACCACCACTCGTTGTTTACCGCAATCTTCGAGAGTTGATTGATGTGGCCTCCTATAAAATAATCGGAGTACCAGACAACGCTAAGACGGAGAATACGGACGTGGGCAGACTGTTTCAACAAGAAAATATTCAGACCGATTTGCAGTCCAGTCTTGTTCCTGGAACATGGGGCATCGCTTTAAAAAATGCTGTGCTTCTACTCTCGGATCGAAATGTCACATTTCCAATTGAAGAATCCCAGTTGAACCTGATGAATATTTTGGTACTTGAAAAAACCCACGACGTTGAATGTCATTGTCACTTTGCAGAGGAGACTGTTGTCCGACGGAACCAGGCATATCATTTTGGAGGTCAAAATCAATCCAGTTTGGTTAAAGTAGCTGAAAGAATGAGAGAATCCGGACTACTGGATTGGTTCTATGCAATCTGCGACTATCCACAGCAACATATCTCCAATGCTATCTGGGACTCCCATGATGTCACAGATGATCCTGTTGCCTATAGGATACACGATTGGAAGATTTTGTCAATTTTCATCGGATGGGCATGTGCCCTGTTCGTTGCAGTAAATGTGTTCCTGTTTGAAATAACGCGCTATTATAATTACAAATTTATGCCAAATGTATGCCCAATATTTTATTTACAATGAGAGGCACTCTTGGAATATAGTAGGGATGCACCACATGCCATGTAAGGCATGTATTTCAAGGTAACCTGCATTCTTTGCCATATTTTGCGTTTTCCCCTTTAATTAATAAAGTTTTCCATGTATAACAGAAAGTGTGGTCGACTGCTCCGCGTTGACTGGTATACTTCGAACTCCAAGTTACCCGTAAATGAATCCTGAGATTCAATTGTGTAATGCGATATGTCACTGGTTTATTAACGTGGATGACAATGCAAGTACGTGTAAATATTTAGTATTTGTGTTGAGTAAATTGAATAAATAGCCGTGGTATGCCAGTCGGTTGGACAGTGGAAAGGAGAGGAGCTATACCGTGCCATCTGTCCGTTCTCGGAAGACCCTTTGGACTTCGGGCTTATTAGAACTACTACAACTAGCTGTAAATCTTGAAAGATTGTTCGAGAAAAATCGTAATGAAATTTATAGGAAAATATATTATACTGAATTATAGTGTCCACAACTAAAAAAAAATATGAAAGAGGTCAAAAAGGTGCTCTCACGATGAGCGGGCGCGCAATAGAGTAAACGCTTCAGTGCCAAATAACCAAGTGATGCTAACTACATATAGTGCTGATCAAAGCTCGGCAAATATACTTTATAATGATTCCTTTGTATATATTCTGGGCATTAGCCGGTAGTAAAAATCATGCAATGCATATTGTTCAAAATAAAATTTAATGCCTTCCTAATTAAGGCTAATATGTATTTTTTGCATCAGTTGCAAATATTCAATATCCACGAGACACGAGGACAAAACTTTATTAATAGATATTTATAATAGTTTGCTAAATACTGTGCAAAAATATTAAATTTGCAAATAAAATAAATCATTGATGATTGACGACATATCTAAGACACTCTTAGCTAAAAATATCTAAGCTAATTCCGTGCATCAATTCTATCACAAAGCTCAAAGACGCAAGTAACAACAAGGTGAGGGTGGACAGAAAAACAAAACTCATCATCCAATCTTCTAGTTTAAAGAACATAAACTCCTTCTGCTTCTTGTCTTCATTCCTTTCAATCCTCTGAGCTAATGAGTAACTACCCACAAATTTCTCAAAGCCAGTTTGCATCCCCATAATTCCCGTCTCGAAGAGTTGCTTTGTCATCAGAGCTAAAACTTCATGTAGGATTCCGTAAAATGTTAGAACTCTTGATTCCAAAATTCGACTCTTTTTAGCATTGTGACATCGTATGTCAGGATCCCATCGTTCGTTTATAACTACCTCCCACTGCTTAGCTTGACTGGCTTCATTCACTTTTAACGTGGCACTGCACCGAGACACGAATTGGACCGTTTTCCCGTAATTCCCTGTCACACGAGATTCCATTATAACGGAGTCCAGGCTTGGGGAAGTTATATTTTCCAAATTAAACAATTCGTTAACCAGTTTTCTGTCTAAGCTGCCAGAAGCACCGAGAATTTTGTAGCCTTTGTCCAACAGATCTTTGAGATGATCCACGACCACCAATGGAGCTGGAACGGTCATCACGCTGCAAATAATACTCTCGTAGATGCAGGTTGTCACAATGGAAACGAATATAAGAAACATGAGCAGCTTTTGCTTTTCGGCTACTGACACACCCTGCCGCATTGAAATGGCAACGATGACAAGCCAACTTTCTCTAAACAAAATGGTCATTTTAGTTAGTACAAGTGTTATTCCAATCAACGTCCACGTGAATGTGTCGAACGGAACTGTCCAGAAGATTAAACTGCTACTTTCTCTCTCCTCGCCGTTGACACAATACAGAAATCGGCTTTCAATGGACTTGTACAAATGCTGAGTTGTCAACTGGTTCAAGGGATTTCTGGTCCAAAGATTTATAATTACAAATCCTGCATATTGATTGTCGGGAATCACAAGTAGAGCATCGATGTTTTGATTTTGCGGAATATACATTACGCTGCTATTAACTCGATCTGCTAGTACTTCAGCTAGTATGTGTCCAGTAATGCAACCAATTTGTCGTTGTTTTAAAATACTTTGTGTCTTGTACATAAAGGTACATTTCTCCCAATAATCATTTGTTTTAGCATCAGATGCACCACCCATTACAAGCAGCAGGGGTTTCTTCAGTGCCATAGCCCTGAAAGTAGAAGATAATTTCCTAAGCCTACGTACTGCCACAGATGAAGTGTTTTTGATTTGCATTTTAATAATTCCTCCGTATTTGCTTGAACAACCAATACACACATAGGACGAGTAACGAAATGTTGAAGTGTGGTCATTTAAAATTACCAAATATGCATTTGATAAATATGAAGTAGAAACAATTTCTATTAATTGACTTTCAGCTAAACCTTTTGTAGTTTTCGAATAAAAAATCAGAAATGTACTTTTCAAACTTTTCGTTCTCCAGCCGAAATGTTTCTCTAAATTCATTGGAAAACATTGTCGAAGCTGAATAAAAATATTTACAGAACAGATTTGAGCGTGAAAGCTGAGATACCCAAAAGAATTTCTTGAGTTATCTGAATCTGTTATTAGTGATGTGATGATTTGATGCAGGTAGATGTTGGATACTAGCAGATCTTCGATGAGATCCCGGGTGTTCCGATTTTCGCGATAGTCAAAGTCAACAATGTTTAAGAGACAGCTTTCATAGTCAGCCATATCCAACCTAAACGAAGATGAGCCAGTACTGTTGGGCAATACAAGAATTGTTATGTACACGACTATGACACAAGTGCTGAGACTTTTAATGGTAACAGTAGCCATTTTGGTTGATGTTTTAGGATTATTTCGAGGTCAATTCTATGTTTTTTGATGATTGTTGACCCAATACCCAAAAGTGAAGCTGTGTATTTTGTATTGGTAAAATAGGAAAAATGTGAACACCACTTCGCATGTATAAGCAATATACCTGAGTTTATATAACTTATCGGTTTGTATGAAAAATTTACATTCACTTTGGTAATTAACGGCACACCACTACTGCAAAACCCAATACGGCGAAGATATTTTCTGACCCATTAATGTGCAGATCCCTTTTACTTTTCTGATCTGAACCCTGTTTCCAGAACATAAAATGTATGGGTTCGTTGCAAAGCTCTGTAAACTGGATTGGATTGAACATCTATTGTCCTACCATTGCAGTAGAATTTCCTATAGTCAGTTTTGAAATAACTCAAGTCTAAAAAAAAACAATTAAAGTAAAGTACAAGCGCCCCGACGTAGGAAGTACAGAAAGTTGCGGAGTTAGAAACGCGTTAGACATGAATAGTATTTCTCCCTTTGACTACGTGCTGTCTGTGTTCGGAAAAATTATTTTGGAAAAGTACGTTCGAATTTGTGATTTTTAGCTTTGAAACACTACAAGTAATTTGTGTTAACTTCACGTGCTTGCAGTCTTGTATGCTCCACAATTAATTTATACGAATGTTGATTTTGTAATACGTTTGTACATTTTTATCCAATGGTTAGTAAATCTCGAATAATTGTCAAATTTGAAATAATTTGGCCTCAACTTTGTCTTGCTTTGAGCATTCTGACAACGTTGTCCATAGAATCTAGCCTCTTTTGCCCTAATGAGAAATTTAGAGTTGTGGCTGTAATGGGTTTCACCATAATTATTTGGATCCAAAGTATTTCATTATTTCTCTAACTATCTGAAATATTTATATGTCTACGGCGCTCTAGCCTTGACATTAATATGTGGTGATACATACATCAAATCAAAAATGTACAGAAGGATACTTAGGTTTGCATTATGTGATGCTCCACGGAAAATATATCGGATTAAAGGAAGTGCTAGAATATCGTAAAACCACCCACAACAAATGAACTCATCAAAGTGAGTTTTGAGACCAACAACTTGAGAAGATGTGTGGGGATAAATACTTTTACAAGATAGATACCTGGTAAGATGTAAATAGTATCATGTACGAAGTTGTTTGTTTGAATTTATTGATTTTAAGCATTTACTACATGGAATAAAGTGAAGGAGAGAAAATAGGTCGCTTTCCGTCTGTTGTAGTTGTAAGCACAGCACATTGCTTGAGTGGTGGCGCCAGTGTGTTAGCCTAAAATACCAGTCTGTGATAGTTTCAATCGAGAGCCAGTAAAAAGTCCTCTATTCGCACTGATATTTGACATCCTTCACCAGTAAGCCTTTCATAGTTTCCAGCAAAATTGGGTGGTCCTTCGTGTAATGTGTGGGTATAACGACGACAAAGTGTAGGTTGCTGCTCCTCTACCTGTAACTGCCTTTTGTTGAGCATGTGCAGGAGTTGAAATAGAATGCGTCTATCCTTCGTCCAGCAGACGCCTTTTCCTTGAAGCTTGACAGAGTATAGTATGCCATAGTGGGTGATACTATAGGCGACCTGCCAGCCGTCAACGGGTCTAAGCTTAAGAAGGACGCTCGTCTGCTACAATATTTTTTTTAAAAAATGAAACTTCGCGCTTTAGCACATTTTTGTTGTTTTTAGCGCATTGTCGCTGTTATTCAGCGCATTTTTGCTGATTTCTTTGCTTTTAATTTTTTTGTTTTTTAAACACTTTTTGTGTTTCTAGCGCATTTTCTGGCGATTTTAAAAAATCATATGTACAGCGATTGCGGTTTGTGTGCACAGCACACGCGTTTGCCTTGCTCTGCTAGAGCACATTTAAAAACATTTTTGGACCCTTTATTACTTTGCGCATTTTGGTTGTATCGTGTGTTTTAATGTATTTATCTAGCAAATTGTTTTGTCTTTTAGTACAATCATTATATTTTTGAGTGCATGTTTATTTTTTAGCACATTTTGCGTAGGTAAACTTTTTACGGTTTTTTACCACACACATTCCCGTGCTCTGTCTATGAGTATGAAGTGCATGTAATATGAACAATGCACAACCTGATTGGAAAGCATAGTATCCTCATTTTCGCTTTAACATTTACTTTTTCTGAAAGTATGTTTTTAGCAGATAAAAAGACGGAGATAAGAAACGGGAAATGAGAAGGGAATGTAAACCCTTTAAACTGCATCTAAAATCCAAACTGTTTGCCAAATGAAGTGAGTGGATCTGAGAACTACATACTTCAATTAATGGATTAGATAAATAGTTGATTTTGGTAGGCATGGTATAATAATTCTTGCGTGTTGAGTGTCAAATGTCAAACTTTTCATTAACATAGAATAAAAATTACCAAACAAAAAGAATTCAGCCAGGCTGGAGGCCTGACCATACGTTCGAAATGTCTGTAGTAGTAGTTGTAGTAGTAGTAGTGAGATGAGAATTTTCTTGTGCATCGAGCACGTTGCGTATCTCGAGCAATTCAATAAGCAGCGTTCGTGCGCTGTACTAGGAGCATACATCACAAAAGGGTGGGCGAAAGTTGGACGTCGACAATAGGGTCGGCGAATGCTGAACGGGGACAATAGGGTGGGCGAAAGTGGGCGGAGATAATAAGGTGGGCGACAGCTAGGCAGAGCCAATAGGGTGGGACAACGTTGGGCGGGACATGAAGGGAATGAAAATATATTTCAAAAATTCAATTCATTACACAACAATACAATAGCCTAGAGTAGCAGTTTGTGTATGTATGCATGTATGAGATAGGTGGGCGAAAGTTGGGCGACAGTTGAGCGGAGACAATAGGGTGGGCGACAATTGGGCGGGGCAATAGGGTGTGCAAAAGTTGGGAAGAGATAATAGGGTGGACGAAAGTTGGGCGGGGATAGTAGGTTGGGCGAACGTTGGCCGGGGACAATAATGTGGGCGAAATTTGGGAGGAATAATAGGGTAGGCAAATGTTGGCCGGGGACAATAGGGAGGGCGAAAGTTGGGCGGGGACAGTAGGGTGGGCGAAAGTTTGGAGGGATAATAGGGTGGGCGAAAGTTGGGCGGGAACAATAGGGTGGACAAAAGTTGGGCAAATGAAGGCAATGGAAATTGAATTCAATACAGATCAGTGCTATGCACTGATTCGTGGACTCGCTAGTATATCTATAATGAGCCCTTTCAAACCTCCTTCCCAAGTCCTTACCAAGCCATGTCCGACGTCATTGGAAATCTAGACAAAATCCTTTCTCATCAAAATTGAGGGAAAATTCATGGTTGGAAAACGCAAGGTGCAGAAGGAAATGACATCTTAAGACCATAAACTGCTCACTGCGGGTACGCGACCATCCATAAAAATGGCGTATGTCAATACAAGCTGAAATTAAGATATTTAGAATAAATATATCACACCTTAAAAAATAAAGAAAACAAATAAATAAATAATATATTAAAGCTAACCCATGCTATATGTACATTTACACTACATCAGCACGTAGAATAGGCCCGAAGAATAATTATATTGTATCTAATCTCCAAATAGGATACACACTAAAGGAAAATCGAAGTATACGTAAGAGAATTTTTAGTGCAATATTTACCTCAAACTCTTGAAAATATTACAGTTAGCACCGAGAGCGAAATTGACAATATAGTCCTTTGAAAATACTGTGTAGCCGTTTTATAAAGCTGATTTCTCAGATTTTTGAAATTTATTAATCATGTATTTGGAGATGTATCAAAAACACTAGGTTACAGTTACATTTACGAAGAAGCGGAGGAATAGTGCTGTAAACTGCAATATGTAAAAAAAAAAATTACTACTTGACTCAAGAACCATTACCTCATAGCGTTGCATGCATATTGTCCACGTGGATCTAATAATTCCTCAATGCAATTATCGTGTAATACTACTCGTGTTTGCTTCTATCAACTATACAACTACTATCAAAATCTAATTTGGATTTTTTTTTGTATTCAAGAGCGTAAATAAATAGCCACAGTTTTAACTTAAGCGTCCCCATCCAGTTCATCCGAATGTCACTAGAATTAACAAAATTCCCGCGTGTAGTTTTAGGCAAAATTTAAGACCTCGAAAATTAGATATTGATGATATACGTGGTTTGTTTTCCTTATCCATACACGGGGAATTTGCCCTATCCTAGTAGGGATACAAAATTGGGCCCCTACTTCGCCCTAAAGCTATATAGAGTCTGGTTTCTCCACACTTTTACACCCCATCGTGTGTTATAGGCCGTGCGGTGCTCCAGGCTACGTACGCTGCTGTTTGCCCACAAAAACCCATTACAAAAAATGGAGTTTACTAACTTAGCTGTAATTAACTAGAGTGACTGTGCTTTTCGGCTCCCGAGCCGCTACGATTCTTGGATATACTTTTAGTATCATTTTGAGCTTAAAAAAGTTGGTTTCAGAAGAAAGTTCCAAAATTTTTACTTATGATTTGGGGGAATAAAACCAAGGTCTATAGAGTAAAGCAGTAGGTAGTAGGGAAGAAAAATTGAAGTATGGAAAAGTAGGGGTCGACACTGAACTAGGGAAGTAGGAAAGTAGGGAGTAGGGATTGTCCAGCGGAGTAGGGAAGTAGGGCTGGGAATTCAAAGTCGGGAGTACAAAAGTTGGGCAGTATGGAAAATTTGTTGCCTTTTAATGTTCACATCCACATTTTTTGTATGTTTTGTAGCTAGAATGTTTAAGGTTTTGAAACTGAATCAACCGAGAGCATCATTTTCGAGATTTATTTTAAACAAATATTCTTAAATTCAATATTACGCTCTCACGAAAGACACAACAGCGATTTTAAGCAGTTTTCAATTTTTAGCACTAAAATTTCTTCAAAAGGAGTGACAATGATCGTAACTATCCGCCATGCAATTAACTATTCTTAGTGTCCGCACTCATAGCAATATTTGAATTAAAAAAAATTTTGACCGAATTCAGGCCAATGTTTGACTTTTACACTTTAAGACTACACTTTGCTTATACAATTAATACACGATGTAGTTACCAGAATACATAGCAAAATGCACACATTTAACACAATACAAGCTTGACTACAAACCGAAATCAGGCTCGGAATGAAGATTTCCTTTGTGCTTCCATAAATATGGCATATGATTTTATAAGATGTCGTTAATAACATAGAGTAACATCAGTAGGTATTACATTAAAATTAAAATTATACAGACCAAAACCACACCTTGCATAAATTAGCCTCAAACTTTACACACCATCTCATTAAGAAAATACGATGTGCATAC
>JAQFXZ010001107.1:0-13637 GCA_034694025.1 Ceratophysella scotica | reverse complement strand
CTTTCTCCATGCAAGTTAGGTTAGTTCTTCCGAAACGCGCGCTTGGCTCTGATTGGCCGGCGCGTCTTGGTTTACTTTGACCCAATTTGTTTTGTTGTAGTAGGATAGGTTATGATAAACGCCAAGACATGTCTGATTTGCCAAAGCAAACAGTTGACGAAGACAGTCGCCGCTTTTTAATTTCTGTTTATTTACCTTCTATCTAGTAGTCACTGTACAACATCTAAATCTAATATGTATTTACCAGACTTTGCTTGCATTTGCATACAATCCAATCAAATCCCAAACTCCATAAATAAATACTAAATACAATGCGATAAAGATGTTCTTAGTGGATGACACTTTAGTCAACCAAATTGTTAATCAATCATCAATCCCAAACATACGTTTATGCTAACTACTGTAGGTGGTACAGTTATACCTAGGCCAACATAATGTTGGCCTAGGTTATACATACACATACGCAATGCATACAAACGACAACGTAGCTACACGACCAAAGCGTTTAACGTAGCACCACCACCACCAACCACCACCAAACGTACGCACCAAGGAGGAAGCATGTTTCATCATCTCTTGCACCACCTGCTGCACTTTCTTCACATAAAGGAAAAGGAACCTGCCCGAAGTCACGTAGGCTAGTCGTGCCCGTCGAAAAAAGTGTTTAATGAACTGCGTTCAATTCTTATGGAATAGGGTGGACACGGTTTCGCTACGTTTCTGCATGCCAGCTTTCCTGAACTCTTGTTATTGTATCCAGGGCTGGGGTAAATCGTTAGAAAATGATGACCAAAATCACCGAAAATCGCGTTCAAAATCGCAAAGTCAAAATCATTCACTTTTCGCCGTCAAAATCAAATCATTAAATCAGAATCAACGATATTTTTGCTTTTAAGTCGTAATTTTGAAATCAAATCGCGATTTAAAATCGCCAGTTTAGCTAAAAATCGTGATTTTACAGATCAAAAAATATCCTTCTACAAATCAAAATCCGAAAATCGAAATCATTAAAATTACCAAAATCAAGATTAAACTCATTTATTTTCAAAATCAAATTTGCATAGTGCTGAGTATATCGTCTTTGAATTTGAACCCGGTGCACGGGGCAAGGGATCCCGGTATGTATCTAACTGTTAATAAGTTCTAAATTTTATGCTTCTCTGTTTCTGGGGAAAATTGAACCACAATGCTTCATCTAGCGCATGTGTCTGTTCTATATAAAACTTTAAAACACGAGAAAAGGAAATAGTCAATACGAAACACGAAATGAACAGCCGGGTTCCCATGCACGGAAAATCTTCCAGAGAAAAAAAATCTTCCCGTAACCAAGAAATTACCTTCTCCTAAAATTGGCAACCTTCTAATAATGTTACATCTAAATTAAACCTATCCGTTGGTTTCGCATTAAAGTCAGCCCTTAAAATGACGTGTCTTGTCACATTCCTCCCATTTCTCCTTCTTTTTCCTCTTTTCTCCTTTTTTCTTCTCTTTTCTCCGTTCCTTTTCCTTCTTTCTTCCCTTCTCCTTTCCCTTCTTTCTCCTTTGCCTCCCTTTCCTTCTCCTTCCCTTCTTTTTTTTTGTTTCGCCTATTTTCTACTCGTAACGCGGTTACAATGTTACGGAAGATTTTCCATGCATGCGGGTTCCATATACAGTAGTGCTCTGCATGCGTTGTCGGCACCCATTAGGTTTGCATGGAGTGGCCTCCATACCAATGAATAGCACACGGTCCAATTTGGGTCTCTTCTTTTACTCTGCCAGAACTCTACAGTAGATGTGAATTGTGATTGGGGCAATAATCCGCATTGTTGAGTTTATTATTGTCTAGCGGGAGGCGCCGGATTTATTAGATGGGTTTGTTGTTAGCATCCACGCCACTGGAGGCGGAGGCTGATATGACGCGACGCGTTGTGAACTTGATTCCCATTTCCATATGAAGTGTGCCTGCTCTTCTACTGCGTTGTAGATTTTCCGTAGTAGTTTGTCGAGCTTCTAGAATGGTCCTCTGGGTCTATCGAGCCGAAATGCCCTGTATCCTTGTACCTGGCATAAGGCATAAAGCCTGCCTGGTTTCTGTATACTAGCTGATACTAGCTCAGAACCCAGCGACGTAGATGCTCAGTCAGTCGGCCAGCCTCTGAAAGACTCGTACAAGTCCAAACTTGAATGCAAATGCCGTGCTAGCATCCTCGATTCTGCTCCGCAGCAGTGTGTGTAGTGAGACCAGACCAAAGATATCCCATGCCATACCAACACCACTCGTAGGTAATTACTCTGCCGTTCCTCAGCCGGTCACGTCCCTCAGGAACCTCGACAGCGTCTGACACGTAAGCCAGTTTATGCTCATTCGTACGGTCTTTCCTTTGACACCCGGCTCGAACCTCAAATCCTCTCCGAACATGACCGTTTTGACCTCTGAAGTTAGTTGTCCTAGTCCCTATCCGAATGCATTGCATGGTAACTACATGCATTACGCTGGTGCCGGCTCAGGCCTGGCAGGTGGGAGGTTTCGTCTCACATACCACATTTTCGCATATTCATTTGGGTCTCCGTAACTCACAAAAATGTGACAAGTTTAGCTAACTTCAATGAAGGATTTTTTGCATAGCGAAAGAAGTTAGCACTTAGCATTGGTAAAAAATGCATCTATCAACTTCAAGTCAAGGCATAGCAGAACTGCAAGCAAACTACGCCGTAATTCCCGATTCTATGTATGCATATGCATAGGTTCATGATACTTTATTTCTTAGGATTAATTAGAGCCACCACGCCACCGTACCGGCTTATGAGATTTTCAATTGACAATGCGAGTGAGTAGAGGTGCGTCTATTGTCCGCATATTTACATCGGCAATATTTATTTGATGGGTAGTGCTGTGAAACACAAGCAAAGCTTGATGAAGGGGGGGGGGGGGGCTAACCAGACTGTAGCATGCGGGGGCTTCCGTATGCTGTTTTATTGGTTTTATTGTATTACTTACGTAATTTATTGTTCTAAGTACGTCCTGGGTTGGGTTGACGGTAATTTGAAATTTCAAATTAGCGCAAACGATACAGCAAGCTCTTTCCCAAACTTCACACAGTACACTTCATAAAAGAAACTCAATAGCTGAATCTGCCCTTGACTGACATATTGTGTATACTAATTTCAACTAGCTTAGTGACCAAAAACTAAGCAATCTACGGGTGACTGACAGATGCAAGTTTTGGCCCTTTCTTAGCTTTCGGTAGTTTTACGTTTTCAGTATTTCAATTTTTGACAGCAATATTGCATTCTAGGCAGAAGAATTAAATGTCGATACTCGATACTGGAATCAAATTCCGGATGTATAGTCATTTACTTCCGATTCCGGTCCCATGCATTCTAATACTTATTTCGAAAATCCCATTCAGGTGACAAACATTTAATGTGAGCGTAAAATGCCAGAAGTTTAGGTTAGGATTATAATTAGAATGTAACTGTACATGTGGTCGTGTAAAGATGCGGAATGCAAAAAGCTTTTCCATCCAAAACCGAATCTTCACAGGATTATAGACAACCAAAAATTAAGACTTATGACCTTGTACTTGATGCTCATGTCTGAACTGAAGTACTTATTATTAATTCTACACATAATCAACTATTAAGTACAATATGAAATATGAAATACCGCAATAGGAGGGCCAGGGCAGTCAGCCAGCAAGCAGTCGCTTGAGGACACAAAAATTAAGAACAAATTTTGTCTGGCTCACTCGATGTAGAATTTTGGTTGTAGTGTGGTAGGTAGTTAAGTTTATGTAATTTCTTGGACACTTTTGGATATATATAGGATTTCTGATTTGTTAATCTTGTTTAATGTCACCAAACACCCAGCGATAAAAGGGCTCACTTATTCTACATACTCCTAATAACGAAAGGAAAATAACGACCGATACTTATAATCCCAAGGGTCTGGTTCGAGTCTGCTGCGTCTGAAAGGTGGAGCGTTTTATTGTTCTATTCGTAAATAGAGGTTAGAAGTCCTTTTCCATTGTATTGCCGGCTTCATTGCAATGTGAAGTACTTACCCAAACCTCAGATCGCTTATCGCTTCTTCCTTAGTCACTAATTGGTTATCGAATTTTTCAGACCATTGCCATTTGCCAGTGCCAGACCAGTACCTTTTAATGATTCATAAAAACGAAGATATGTTTCTATTTCTAGTCTACATGTCATAAGTCCAGTAGATCGTAGATATCCGAAATAAACCGGAAGCATGATCTACAATCCCCTAAATCCCTCATCCGTCTCCTAATTGCTTAACCCTGTTCAGACTCGGCCTAAGTGCCTAGTGGCAACACACAAGGCATCAATTTTTAAACGTTGGTAAACAAAGCATGTTAGTGTGTGTTAGGTCCAATCCAACAATGTGTCAGGGTAAAAGGGGTGAGTGTAGGGAAGGTCGTGTCATTCGGCGTAGGGAAATGGAAGGCAGGGGGTCATAGGAGCATACAGCATAAGGATACATGCTATGTGTTTTCCGTAATACCTCTACACACCGAATTCGGGAGTTGAGTGTTGAGTCGAGTCGAGACGTTCGGGGAAGTTGGGAGTGGTCTGGAGTGGACGAGCCAATGAGAAGAGCGTCGGATCTCGTACGAGTAGATGGGACGGCACGAAGGGGCTTGGGAGAGGCAACAACGGCCAGAGATGATGAAGCCCAAAGCCCATTCCACGTTATGAGCCGATTCCGAGCTGGTGCTGCAGAAGGCTTGGCATGAGGGGTTCTCTTTGTTGACAAACAACGACGCAGAAGAGCTGGTTTGGAGCTTTTGGGTTGCTCAGCTTCAGCTCTTTATTTTTTGGTCCAGGGCAGAAGGAGAGAATATCCAGGCGAGCCAGTGTGTGTTGAGCATCCAGACCGTCATCATCACCCATCAACCAGTCCGTCTTAAATTTAGTACATCATCTGTCCCTCTCCTTTCCTCACTCCTGCCCGTCTGTCTGTTTGTCTGTCTCCACCAAGAATCAGGGAACAACATTCCTTCTTCGGGTAGTCGGAGTTCATCTCCTCCTCCAACCAACCTGGTTCAGTCCGTGTTCATTACTCTGCCAATTTCTAGTAGAAACGTCTTTCCAAGGTGTCAAGCCTGCTAATTGTTTGGGAGACAAAGACTTGCATGTCTGTCTGCGGAACACTTCCTAGTCACACACCACGTCTAGCGTCCAGGACCTCATGAGCCCTAACCATTTCACCTTATAGTACCTGTAGTTTACTTTTTGTAAATCCTACTTTAGAAAAGACTTGGCTCAAGCGTACCTTCCTTTAGTACATCTTCAATTTCAAAATCCTGGCCCATAGGAGCCAAACCGTACCAGTAGTACAAGAATAATCTCACTCAACTCAATTTTATACTCCAAGAGGACGAGCACGTGAGTACACTAAATTAACCTTCATCATATTTATATGTAAACAACAACTAAAGTTAGCACATAGGAAATACGACTGGCATACTGAACCTTCTTTAGAACGGCACGGTAGCCTTGTTTCTAATGGGTTTATTTGGCATGCTGGTAAATGTTTGTCGGGAGTCGACAGCATTAGTTGTTGGTAGCGTGTGAAAAGGAGAAGGAAGCATGCGAATATCTTTTTCCTATTTTTTCATTTGAGTTAATAACATTATTAGCCAAGAGGGACAAAGACAGGACAGGGAGTAGGAGAGAGGAGACCATGAAAACTTATCGTGTAGTCTCAGATAGTCTCGCACTAGTATGTCTAATCCTTTGCTTATAAATACAAATCGTGTAAATACAGTATTCATTGGCTTTATCAATAAAAATAGTATAAAACTCGTAAGCACAGAGTTTAGCTTTTCACGAGCACTTGCTGTCGAGAAATGAACGGAAGGAACTTCTTGCAGACTGGTATCTTGAATTATGCATTTGCGTGGCGCCGCCGCCTGTTACCATGCTACGATTTCTTACCCTAATCATCCCAAACCCAAATCCCAACGTGTTTTATTTTTTATTGCGTCGTCGTTTCTCTGGCTATTCGGTTGTCGGTGGGACTGGGACTGGGGCACAGTATATTCCAATAAGCAAGAGCTTAGATTCTTTCCTCACCAGGCAGGTGCAGATTTAAGATGTCAATAATTCTATAGGTTTTGCTATGTACATATTTCAGTGTAGAACAGTGTAGAGTGTATTTACATTTACACATACAAAAAACCTTCGGGTTTGCTCTTAGCTTACAGTTTCTTTGCAAATTCATGATACATGAATTACAGAAAGCGTTCCTCCAAACATACATGAAAATCATACGCTATTTAATTATACATAATATGAAATTTTAACTCAATTTTAAAACAAGAATAGCTTAGATTAAAGATACCTATTTGTGAATTTGGAAACCGAAATTCAAAACCATGCAGTTTTCTAAGCAAATAACTCTAAAATCTCTAAATATTTTAACTACAAATTAGGAGCAATATTTAGTCATTAAGAGTATTATTGAGAGGAGTTGTGTGTTCTTGTTACGCAGATGTCTCAACATGCACATGAACATTGAACATAATGTGAAAGTCTAATGGTTCCACACAGCCAGTAGTGAATAGTCAGTAGTAGTAGTAGTGGTAGTAGTCAAGTCAGGAGAAAGAATCCTTAGCCATTGCTGTGTCCAGCTTTCAGTCAGGCGTGGGAGTTGTTTCTATTCGACGATTTTTACAAAAATAGTGACCTTCTTGATTAATGACATTTGGTTTGCATTCGATAAGCACATAGGGTATGGGGTTATGACAGAGCCTCGTCTTAGTCTCTCACTTAAGTGAGCGTCAACAGTTAAAGGTTAGAGCTTTATTGGATGTAATAAATAGCAATGGTTGTATTATGTCTGTCTGAAAATGTTTAGAACATTATTTAAATGACATCAGGAGATATGATTATGTATAGGACAAATTTGGCTGGGTTGCACTTGATTCTAAATAAATTCGATATTGATATTGGTCCGGCTTTCGAGCCGTGAGACGGTCAAATGGGAATTCAACCGTAGCCCCATAATAGCTCACCACATACTCCTCCATAAGCTTAAACGTAGACGACTAACTACATAGTCCCATCCCAAGCGTGAAGCTCCAAAATATCAGTTGCATGTTCGTGCATAATTCAGTGTTTAAGGATATTACTTAAAAGGATATCATATTTCTTATTTAGTACGTGGTACAGGCCATGAGAGATTAGGGTATTTAAATTTGATGTCAGCGAAATAAAAAATGCTGAGTCTAATTTTTTTGTCTACAGTGTCACAACCAAGTATAGCATGCATATGCATACCATATTTTCAATAGTCAAACACATAATAATTACTACTATATGCATAATGTGAGTAAGCTCGACTTCGTCGTGTGCAGGTCGTGTTCGTGTTATGTTTGTCGATCTTGCATATTCATACGGATTTGCATATAACTAGGTACGTATTACGTATACCGTAATATGGATGGGGTCTGGAATATTATGACGTTCTTAATTCGTAATGCTTAGCATGATTTGATGATTGCTGAGTGGGACAAATACCGTTTGTAACTTGCTTCGTAGTTCAAATCCATAGTTCGTAGTTCAACTAGTTTAAATCCTCAGCTAATATTCTGACTTTTGACCCTTGTGCTTTTACAGCTCCTCGTTCTATTTCGAAAGCCTATAAGTACTACTGACACAAGACACAAACTCAAACAAAAAATATAAGTCTGAATCCTACGTACGCTAAAGTCCAAAGAAGAATAATGGAGAACGGAATTAAGTATTTGAATGGGGACCATTCCCCAGCCTCTTCTACCGGAGCGGACGGTGAGGACAACGCATCGTTGACCAATGGGCATCAAGAAGCGAACGGCTTGTTGCTGGAAGGTGCCGCCAAGACACCTGAGAAGAGTGTCACTGAGAATTATGCACCTGCGGATCGTATCAAGCGGAAGGCGAAGCGACTGACCAAGTTTCTTGCCAAGGAAGTGGTGAGTGACTTGGCTAGCGTCACTTCACGTCAATTGAAGAACTCTCGCAAGTCCCGAAATGGAAATGGCCGGGGTCTTCCGAAAAAAGGTAAGTACAATAAAACCAACATCCAAACCCAAATACAATACACTTCTTAAATCATTGGGACAAATTCCATCTATGCGCTCTACTCTTCAGCTGTGGGGAAAGAGTTCGGATATTGAATTGGCGTGTGCAAACTTTGCATAGCATACATAATTCATGTCTCCAATCTCAAGGGAGAAACAAGGTGGTTTGTAGGGATAATACGGAGAGCAGTGTCGCATGTCGTATACAGATACAGAATGCAGGTATCTGATCCCATACTTTATTCCATTTATCACTTACTGATGCCAGGTTTCTAGTTTCTGTCGAATCAGTACGTCACGCACCGATAGTTGCCATGTCGTTGCAAGTTCACTGTTGCAGAGTGCAAAGCCTACGTGACCTCACAGACCTGCTGGCCTGGGTCGATTTTTATCCTCCTTGTTAGTCTGCAGTGAGCAACAAGCTTACGGCTTCATCGAGTTCAACTCGAAGGAGTAATCAAATCAGAGATCAGATTTATTTGAGGAAAGCAAAATAGCATGATTTATGTTTGTCTCACTTTTCCTCGTGGTGCAGTAATAAAAGAAGAAGAATTGTATTGGGGAGACATCTTTTCCTTCACATGGCAGATCTCTACGTTGGTCAAATGTTTGACGATCAAAAATGCAAATAAAATTAATTAGATATTGTGCGGAGCGCAAGAAGCTTTTGTCTTCTTCCGGAATATGCATTGCTTGACCGTGCTTGGTAAACTAGAAGCAGTAAATTCAAGGAGGAATATTATATACGGAGTAAAAGGAAAGGCAATTAGGCTATGGAGTTATAGAAAATCCGAAAATGTCTGATTTTGAGAGGTTAACGTGAGTTTTAGTTGAGATTGGATCTGAAGGCCAAGTCATTTGGAAGTTGGAAGGGATGACCCCGGAACAGATTGCATTCTCATCTCGTAAAGAGAAAAAAATGTACTTACTTAAAAAATGCTAGGAGCAGATCATAATAGGCGAGACAAACCTGGCTAGACATCATCTCTGAATCTGAAAGTAAGTACTCCAGAAATCAAGATGACCTCAACCACTTGTTTTTCCTCCCAAATAATTGCGCTATCTCGAGCTTGGTGTGATGAGCATAAGAAGGTCGAGTTGTCGCAAAAATTGTGAATTTAGCTGTCTGAGCTCTCTGTTGCTAATGATGATGCACTTATATGGGAAAACACTTGATTTGAGGAAGGGAATACTGAACTGATTCCATTCCACAATAGATAGCCAAAAGAAGATGAAGTCAGTTAGTATTTTGAAGGCAAAGAGGCTGATTTGAGGTATTGATAGGAAAGTGGGAAATTGGTGAGTTGATTAGATTGACAGGAGGGTGACAGACGCATCTGTATCGAACCAAGTCAATGTGGTGTTGACTCTATGCAGATGTTTTGGGGTTAAACTTTATTCTTTTCCGTTGCTTGGAGAAACTATTTTTTTGGCATTGTTCTCCTTTTTGTCTCCAACATGAGTGATGGGTCCATTTGGTACTTTTCCGCACCAACAACGAATTAACTGGTTAGAAGGCAGTCAGTTCATGTGGTGTCAGAGCAAATATACATCTGCGTAGTTGAGCCAGCAATACAATGACTCGAAATCAGGTTGAGTATCAGTTTGTCAGGAATTTTGTAGAGTTGCTCCGTCGATTGTAATATACTTTTTGGAGTAAGATGATCATCTCGTAGAGGTACAAGTTCATAGATGCTCGACCTTTTTCTTCTTGACGTAATCAGTTTTATGATTCGAGATTCGCCATGGGCCATTGGAAATGAGCGAAAAATGATGATGGGAGCGGAGTGCAGAAAATGTTTTCACTCGACGTCCACCACCAGAATCGTGCATCATGCAGGGCAAATCATATTATTGGTTGGTCTAGTATGTACTCGTGAACTCGTGCTCTGTTAAGAACTGAACAAAGGGAAGGATCATCATGTTCAAAGTTCAAACCCAGATTTTGTATTGAGGTCTGATTTTCCAAAAGGGCGTGGTCCTAATTTCTGTGTATGTATGTGTCCAAGTGTATCCTTTACATTCTGCAATTCCGCTCTGCAAGATGACTGACCAGTACTCAACTAGCTATTTGTACCGTGCCTCTATTGTTGTTCAAAAGAACGTTGCCCTCATCTATCCACATTTGAGTTGTAGCTAGTTGCTACTCCCTAGCCTCTTCAGCTATGCGAAAATAGGCAGTTTGCAAAATGAGTTAATTTTACATTCGGAAGGGTTGTTGTTAAAAGTACCCGCCTCTACGCCTTGGTCTCACTAATACTAATCCTTCTGTCAGTATTTTCTAGTCTGGCTAGGAGGAACGGTACTCTCTGAGCTTATGCAGGTCTCGAATAATTAGCATAGTATCCATTACATGGAACATGTGCAAAATGGAAACCTCAATCTTTTGTTTTATTTATGGACTCGAAAAAACTAATTCCATCCTCCGTAGCATAACAAAGGAGAGAAAAACCCATCAAGCTTGTTTGTCTCGCAGATGCTTTTCCTGTTACATTTATTTTTTTGTCTTCGGTTAATTAGATACTCTCACATGGCATGGAAGAGGTCTCATGTCTAGTCAACAACCAACAACAAAATAACCTAGACCCATAACCATAGTATGCCTTTGTTATTTCCAAAGAAGTAGACGTGTCGGGAAGTAATGTTGAGAGTTGAAGTATTATTCTAATAAACTAAAACGAATATCAGTACTTCATTTATTTACTTTATTGTAGACTTTATTGTAGTTGAAACTAGACACGGAAACGTGTGGACTGGCGGCATGTGTTCAATTTTATGGGGAGAAATGCATGTGATGTTAATCATCATTTTCTATTAAGGAATCTATAGCACTACGCACGGCCAGTTCGGGATGTACTGAAAATCAGTTTATTAGTACTAAGCTATTAATTCAATTGACCGCACCGCCCTTCAAAGTCGAAATACGACGCTATTTATGAATCTTTAAGATCAGCGTTGTTCATCCCATACAATGCGCAAGCTTTTTTAGACACGACTGTAAGTACTACCATAGAGAAAGTTCAGAATTGGCAATCATTTTGCGCGCTGATCAGATAGCCTCAGAGGAAAAGTATAGATAATCATCAGTGATAGCATAAGTCGCAAGTCGCAATCGATTTAATGCTCGAAGTTAAGTGTGTTTTTGTAGGTATTAGGAAGTGCATTCGTTAGTGAAATACATAGGAGTTCTTAACGACGGGCATATACTGGGAATACAAATTTAACGTAAGCAGCATTTGTTATTTGTTATTTATGTAGAAAAGTGGTCCTCCTTGTGGGAAGTGACCCAGAGAGCCGGTGAATCTTCGCATGTTCCAAGTACGTCCATGGTTTGCTTATGTAGAATGGAATTGCGTAAAAGGGTAGATGGTATGTAGAAAAACTTGATGTTCATTGTCCTGCTGTTGTTTTTGAGCTAGTGACTACGCTAGGATTTGAGGAATGAAATTCGCCTCTTCTGGGATGTTTAGGGTTTGGGCATTTTCTACTAGTAACTAGTATGTACTATATAATACTTAAAGAGTAGGCTATAAGGAGGTGATGCTGGACGCAGGAGGCTGAGGCTACGTGTGGTATAAATCCTGCATGTTCGCTCAATTTGTTTTGTTTTGAGATTTTAGAGGACTGCCTTGTTAAAAAAGTGGTAGGAAGAGTCCACTTTCCACTAATCAGTTTTAGTCGAAGAGGAAGGTAGGATTTTAATGCTCGCTTTTTGCATCAGACAAAAGGTATAGTGTTACTACGCCATGTAAGCTCTACACTCCTCGAAAGCACAATTTTTTATGCCATCCTCCCTTCCTTCCCTGGCATCATAAAGATTGGTCTGATAGCTCCTTTTGTTAGCTTTGATTTGAGGTTTACAATAATATTCATTGTCCAGCCCAGACCAGGTGAGCTGGAGACTGAAGCTGCGTACTTTCTGTTATCAAATCTGTTTTCCATCATTATGGTTTCTGATGAAGATGGGCTAGGTTACCTGGTACAGCGTACATCCAGCATAGCATAGCATAGTATATGTTTTTAAAGAAAGAAATAGTAGAGGGCAGCTATAATCTGGTTGCCGTTGTATTATGTATTAGGGTAAGAAATTAATATATGTATATCAGGTGGGCACGTACTCGCCGTACTCGCTATTCAGACCCAGACTTGTCTGGCTGTCTGACCCCAGCAACCAGGTAAACAATTTGTCAGAAAGCAGTTGGGCTACCAAGCAGCCTTTTTCAAGGGTTTTGGATGATAAAAATGGAGTAAAATAAGAGCAAGTCTCGTATCTCGTTCCAAAATTAGGTCCCTTGCACCTGCACACTGAGCACATAAATCTATGTCTGTTCTGTAATAATTCCAACCTGACGCCCTTCTTAGACCCACCTTTCGGTTTCAGGTTTTGGAGTACTAGGGGATGCATGTTTGTGTGGAACTAGCCCACAATGCACTTCCAATGCATCCGCAGAACAATCTTGATTTTACGTGAATGGACTATCAGATGAGGGTTTTACTGTGAAAAGCCAATTTGAGTGTCTGTCTAAAACCCTGCTTAAATTTAGTAACGGTGACTGCAGAGTGGATTCAATTCTTGTACGAATACAATCAGGAGCCTTGATGATGACTAACAATTAAAACGTCCTGTTCACTTCCTTTGGTTTCTTCGTTAATTTCGATGTTATGTTTAGCTATGTTGGGAGTATTTTCTTTGCCAAACTTGCTTACTATATGTTTTACAGACAACGGACAAGCGATCTGCGACAGAGCGTAACAATGTTTCCTGTGTCTAAATCCGAGTAGTCTAGGAATATTAATGGTTAAATTGAATGATCTTTGGTTTTTATGGTGGCATATCCAAGCTTCGGAAGACGGAGCAAATTCGCGATGTGATGGTTGTATTTGCATTAGATTAGTGTGTTTTGAGTTTAGAGTCGATGTCGGTGTTTACATTCTTTTAGTTCATACTACGAATAAATATGTAAAGCGTGAGCTGGCTCACTGGTATATGTTTGTGTTTCTCCGTCCGGTTTTGAATGAGCCACGCATAAGACATCTGCTGTCCATAATATTTCTCCACTACATGCAAGCAAGCTCTTTTTGCTCTTCTCTTTATTAATCACAAAATTCAAATTTGTTTACTGTCCGTTGTAAGATAATCGTGAAGGACAGAGGATACGGCGAGCAATTGCTATTTTCCATTGCCATACTAACTCAGCTGATATACAGAGCACTTATGCTAGCATGACAGACAAGGGACAGCATAACACGAATTATCTACTGATTGCAACTTTGTAACCCGTTCATTAATACGAATTCACAACTTGGCTGTGATTACATACGGCTACTTGTAGTTGATTTGAGCGTAAATTGCTAAAGTCGGCACATTACGCAATTTTAGATTTTTTGTTTGAAGAGACTCGGGAGTCGGACTGCTGCGCAGACAGAAATTATTTTTACACATATATAAACAATTACATTAAGCTCTGCTGTGACGTGGCCGTGCCCGGTAGCATATTGCCAAAAGGTACATGTACCGGGTATATAGGCTAAAATCACATAGACAGTTTCTCATCAATCATTGAGTTT
>JAQFXZ010001106.1:0-13638 GCA_034694025.1 Ceratophysella scotica | reverse complement strand
TATGGGGATTCTTCATGTGTTGTTTCAATATATGTATGTATGATCCATGCTTCGGAGTTCAAATAAATAAATAAATAAATAAAAACGTGCACAAAGCGACCATAAGATGTCAATTTACAAATTTTAGACCATGAAATTTGTGAAACTTTTCTAAAAAAAAAGTTTTTTAACACGTGACTTGCCTGTTTTGCTGTACCGCGAAATTCGGAAAATTCACATTCTAATTAGGACTCTCTTTATTCAATTAATTGCATCAACTGTGAAAATATTTTAAAACTACCGGATTTGCCCGTGCCTATGTTCTGTCTTGACTCAAACAAGATAAATGCACGATGAGTCAACTTTCTCTTTATAGGTCCCCATGGTAATTTCTCCTCTTAGCTGTTAAGTCAAAAAGTTGGCTTGTCAATTTGAAAGAAGAGCAACGGACATGGTTCCAGGAACAAGGCGCATCCGTAGAATTCGATTTCTTAGATTTTAAAGCCGATTCCCCGAACTTGAATTCAAATGCGAGAAGTGCAAGTGCTGGAGGCCAGTATTGCATGACCTTAAAGCACAGTTTGTTCGTGAGATGTGGACAAAGTGCAATTAAACGTGTGTCTTGGGTTTTAAAAGTCCACTTGCCTCCCATGGATCCGCCCCAGTCCCATTTCCTAGCTCCCAGTGGGACTTGAGTCCAAAGACCCTATGACACTTCCTTCTGCGGACCCAAAGCCCGTTCGTTCTGTTTTTCCAAATGAAATTCCACTCTTTCGTACAAACAAGTGAAAGGAAATTTAAGTAAATACGAGAGAGAGAGCCAAAAAGTTCCTTTTCCATAATAATATTGTCCTCCCGAGGAGACAAGAAATTGAACCGGTGGCCCTGTGTCTTCAAAAACCGCTGCTACAGCTGTCCATGTAGTACTTCCACTTAGGTTCAACGACAATTCGGCCGAGAAAAATCTGCCCAAAACTCAAATTCTCGACATTTTTTCTGGATTATATAACGCGATGTAGAGCTGAATTGTGTTCGAATGATTTTTGGCTTGTTCAACAGTAAAGCTTTAAGAACAATTCATAGTCAGGGGTTGTGAAATGCAAAACCGAAAATCAAAAAATTTACAACTCTTAAAACCGCGAAAGAAAACCGCGGCAAGTGAAAGCCACGAACCAAACTAAAGCAGAGAAATTCTAAAAATGAAGACGATGGGAATCAAAAAATGACAATTTACTTGCATTATTTTATATTAGGATTCATATATTTTGTTATTTCAAAATATTATCTACACCACATAAATTTTAAAGTCAAGGTCATAGAAATTGGCGTAAGCTTGTTGGATTCTGATCGTTGATGCTCCAAAAATATTTAGGCTCAATTTTTGCACAGCTCAGTGGATCTGAATTACAAATTCTATTTCTCTTTGAAATTTCCTTTTTACAGATTGGTTGACTTCGAAAATTATAAATTTGAATTTCTGGATAAAGGAAACTCAATTCGCAAAAACTGGGAAAATTGACTTTAAATTTAAAAATTGGCTTGAACTTTTGATAACAGGTCAGCGGATCTAAAACCAATTGGTGCGGTTTCATGTTACCTTTTTATTTTATTGCCCAATTTTCACCTAACCTAACATTAACTAACTTAAAATATTCGAAAACCTAACCTAGGTAACTTAAACTAACTCAAAATAATCTAGCCTTACTTAAGCTGACTAGTAGTAACAGTTTAATTTTGTTCATTTGTTTTCTGACCAAGTCATCGGCTATTTTTGTACATTCCATTCCGTCAGATTGACTGCTTTTACAACTCATACATTGGACCAAAATTTCTGTAGAATTGCTAAGTGCAATTTTCGTGCAAATCGGGGACTCACTTTTGAATTCTACAATTTTATGTTTTATTTACTGTTACTGATGGATTACTCTGATATTCATAAATTCGACTTTTGAAGGCCAAAGTACAGCAGATCATTCAAAACGGGAATTTTATTCGGAGAAATCCGGATGTTTGCCTTCTGCTCTGAACTGAGCCTTTGAAAGTCAAACCCTCCCCTCCCATCTCTTAGGGATTGCTGCACTGAGCCTCAATGTTGCATGAGACGAGCATTCTGTCATTGTCCTCACATTTCCCCCTCTACTTGAGTGGAAACTTTGCATGAGCCGATGCCCTGGGCCCGGAGTGAAAGCAGCTCTTGCTTAACTTTGTTGACTTTCCAGCCATGCTGGATTCCTGGGAAAGTCGACAGTTTTGGAGAGAACACATCAAAAGCTCATTCTTAAACTCGTGTGTCTCCCTGTGTGAAAAGTTAATATGAGGCAGAGAGAAAGTTTATGAGGTCCGTAAGGTGTGGATATAAAGAGCCAAACCGTGTCAAAAATTTATCTGAGGGTTTTAAAGCTTCTCCAAATTCTAAATTTCACTTTGCGAGAGGGCGGCTTGCCTTAATTCCCTCCACCAGTTTTCCTACTCCAGGACTTAAATCAACTTCAATAGAGTTTAGTCAGTCTCAAAATAGCTCGAAGCAAGAGAATTATCTGAAAATGGAGCTTTGTGACCTCAAAGGTCAAGAGCCTTCGGCAAACCACTCATGTTCATGTTTATTTGTAATTAGTTCAGCTAATTACTTACAACCACTTGCTATTGCACTGCGTAAGAATCTGTTCCTAAGTCCTGATCCTGAGTCTGTTGAAAAGTGAATTTGAAAAGTTGAGGGTTGAAGCTAAACTTTGTGTTGGAAGTAATTGAAACTAAAGTTTGTGTGAAGCCTCATAAAAGCCTCAAGAAGACTTTATAGTGTTGAGTCTTGAAAAATTCCTAATTATGTCAGACATAATTAATTGCTTTTTAACATTGAGGATGGCACGTCACGTCACGTTAAGTTTAACAAGAAAGTTCTCAGAATTAAATATCTACAGTATAGCTTCATAATCAGGGTTTGTCTCACGTCTTTAATTTTATTTTGTTGAAGAAATATTGTCTACATACATTAGTCATCATGATTTCAGTTTTTTAAACCCAATTTTTGTTTCGAAAAATCATGTAGAATTTAATTTAGCAGCAATATATGCTTTCAAGAACTGGTAGGTATGCGAAAATTTTCAAAACTTTGCCTAGTAGAGTGGGATATATTTGGACTATTAAGAACGTTTTTTTAGGCCTAAAATTGAGGGTTAAAATGACAGATTTAGTCTCACAGCAAATTAATCCAATTCTCACTACTAAATTTAACTAAGTTGACCCAAGAATAATTTAGATCATCGCCACATATTCCCGATCTTCGTATATGCAGATAGACAGATTTATAGGCTGTAATTTTTGTGGAAATGCCCGAAGGCAAAACATAACCTAACCTTGCATGGTATAACCTAGCCGGGGAATTTTAAATAAAAAATTCTCCGCGAGATGTTACGTTAATCAAACTTAGAAAGTGGACAGTTTTTCGGTAGCACTAAGATATTCTGCGGTGAAAATAAATGGTCAAATTAGTCAATTTGCGGCGAAATTCGGAAGTTTTTACGGTGATTTTAATAATTGTAAGTTGTGAGAAATTTCTGTGTTAAGATCCATTGCAGTGCACTTCATGCTTATACTTCTTTGCGGGCTCCAAACAAAAGTTTGTAAAAAAAAAAATCTGCATATGAAAAGAACCATCTTGCTAATTATACGGTACTCCATAGCCAGTTACATATTTGTTTATTGCACCCACGTTATAAAACCGAAAAAATGACTTAAGTGGCATTTTTATTTTTTGAGTAAGCATGTTCATTTTTTATCCTGCGGTTCTTTCACTCTTTCAGCTCTTGGAAGTATGAGTAGATCAATTTTTCCTTCATAAATCATTCATGTGACATAACACGAGAATAGGAAGTATGTGTGTATGTACCCGTCCGTGGGTTTTTCTCTCGGTTCTTCTGCGATGAACTTTCTTGAGCGGGCGTAGGAGTCAGTTCATATGTGTATGTATATGTTTGTATTGTGAATTAACTATTACCCGAGACTCCAGCAGCCGTCATTCCAATCACTTTCGTGCTTCCCATGTGAAACAGTTTGTCAAGAGAAAGTGAGGTTCCTCTTTATTATGAGTCCTCGGGTGAACACGGGCTAACGGACACACGGGAGTAAGTACCGATGGATCACGTTTTAATTCACTAAAGAATAAGCTAATGCATAATTGACGACAGACACTCGGCTTAGCCTTCTCATGAGTTTTTCCTGTAATTAAAAATGTTATCAGCTACTCAATATGTTATCGTATTAATACTTCAAATTCAATTTCATTTCGTGATCAGACTGTGGGCTGTGTTGTGATGGAACTGAAGGCAGGGACAAAGCCACGAGGAATATTTTCTAAGAATATTATGTCTTTTGCACATCATAGTACGTGGAAAATTACAATCGCAAGAAATATATTAATCGTAGTAAACATCGTATAAACTGTAATCGTACATAGTAAACCTTTTGTCTGCCTCTGAACAGTTTTTATGTCCGGCAACGTGTTTTCCCCGCACAAATCTGTTATTTACCCGCAAAATGCAAGAATTGTCCAACTGAATTCATGAACCAACTTCGGAGGTGTTAATTTTTTTAATGAAGTATTTTGACCGTTTACGCAATGTGTTGAAGCTAAAAACTGGCCCCGTGCGAATGCCACCGGAAAAAACGTGTGTACTTGATTAGGCTGAATCGATGCCGAGGCGAGCAATAGCTTTGGCGGGCTAAAACGTATTTTCTAAACCTTAATGAAATAACTGCAGACTTTGACGTTTCACTTTTCTGTGGCGACGATAACTCGACCAATACTCAATCGATTGACCTGAAATTTTCAACATAAGCTATTCGATTCAAAAGTAAGGACAAGCTCGAACTTGGGGTCAGTGGGGTCACGGGCTCATACTCAACGGGTCACATGTAACTTTTGTAAACTTCTGCAAAAAGTAGTTAAGCAACGAAAAAATACACAACTATGTCAACAACTTTCTATTGAAAACATGAAATCATTTACTCAGCACTCTTCAACTTCAATATTGCAAATCACAACACTAAATAATTAATTATTCATATCGCGTGTGTATAGTAGGAGGTACAGCCGACGAACCGGCTAGTAAGACAAAAAGCTATTTTAAAATGGATAAAAGCATTTTAAGTTTTTAGTTTTACCACTTCCAGGCAAAAACTGCGACTCCAAGAACATCATCGTACCAAAAATTGCGACACTTGGTAATCTAACTCAACCTAAGACAACCTAATATAACCCATTCTTCGTCGCTGTTTTTGATGTGTCGCAATTTTTGGTGACGCTGTATTTGGAGTCGCGCTTTTTACCTGCTACGAAATTTTACAGCATGGAGATTAGGATACAAAAATTTCATTGGCAGTTTGGCTTTGATTGGTTCTCCCCGAATTCCATAAATACCTCGCTTAATTCAGTGTATGAATTTATTTAATAGATATAGGTAGAGGCATTTTGAGATCGTAGTTGAAGCTATAGCCATAGCATACGGTAGACACGCTATATACAGTAGTTCAGACCAGATCCCTTTGAAGCCTCGCTTGGTCTAGTAAATCTGTTGATGTGTTTTGAGGGTTGACGTCCTTTGGGCAGAATATTACATATTACATTCTCTCTTCTTCTCACTCTAACCGCACCAGCCGACTAAAACTATTTAGTTTTACATTATTTATTCGCCAAGTTCCTCTCATATTAAAAAGACAGATCAAAGGGGAAAATCTTAATATAGAGGGAATGCTCAGACCAGAAGAGTCACCTGGAAATTGGCCAACCTGCTCATTTCCAGCCAAAACATCCGCACAGAAGGACATCAATTTGTAGTAGCTTGACGGTAGCAAACTCTTCAAGAATTTATGCGGCAAGTGGTTTTCTGGTGTCTTAGAACCTTGTCCCTGGTTGATCGAGCTTCTTAGTCCGAGTTGCTCTTTGGTATGAATTGAATTGAGTTATGTCAAGCCAACCTTTCTGCTTTCTCCTGGAAAACTCGTCTGTAATTTTTCTCATCTTCTCTTCCCTCTTTACTATGCACGCATGCATACTTATTAGTCCTCCACTCTCAAACTTGGAGGAGCCTGGAAAGCACTGTCTACCTGCCCAAAGACTTTTTTCTGTACTTTCATTTTCTTACACTTCTTCCAGCCGTCCTTTCTCATTTGGAAGAGGATCCATTACATCGTATTACGCAATTCTTTTCTCCGACTTCACTCCACTTGGGAACCACTCCTTCCTCACTATGCATATTCATCGAGTCTCACGGACAAGGGCTCCTACTTCAAATTAGACTATGCATGAGCTTCTGTCTTCCCAATGGAGAGAACAAAACTTTTTCTTCTCGTCCATATTATGCTCCAAAGAGTTTGGAAGACTTTGTGAACTAGGGATACAGACCAGGAGCAGCTTATGCAATAAGCGCTCTTTCTTCCATTTGTTGTCCGCGTCATTTGTAACATACACAAGTTCAGCAAGTCAATAAAAATAATTTCATTTCAGACAACAATGGTTGGCATGTCGCTGTTGATATATGGAATTTACTGTATACTATGGCGTTTCGGAAATACCTTAGCTATAAGCTGAGGCTTTTGTCAATATTTTATAGAATTACCAAGATTTCAGCAACGAACAAACTTCGATCGAAAATTTTGAAATCATAAATTAAAGTTGGTATAGCTTAAAGTGTAATGCTTTTTTTATGGGAGACAACTTGTTTATTTTAATGTAATGCTTTTCTAATGGGACAAAACTTATCGTATTTTTTTGTAATGCTTTTCTTATGGGAGATAACTTGACGTATTTTTATGTAAGGCTTTTCCTATGGGAGTTAGTTTGTCTTATTTTTATGCAGTGCTTTTCTTATGGGAGACAGCTCGACGTATTTTTATGTAGTGATTTTCTTATAGGAGACAACTTTTCGTACTTTTATGTAATGCCTTTGCTGTGGGAGACAACTTGTCATATTTTCGTGTAGGTGATGCTTTTCTTATGGGAGACAACTTGTCGTGAGTTGTGTAATGTTTCCCTTATGGAAGAAAACTTTCATATTTTTTGTGATGCTATTTTTATGGGAGACGACTTCCCAAATTTTTGTGTAATGCTTTTCTTATGGAAGACGACTTCCCATATTTTTGTGTAATGCTTTTCTTATGGAAGACGACTTCCCATATTTTTGTGTAATGCTTTTCTTATGGGAGAGGACTTGCCATACTTTTGTGTAATGCTATTCTTATGGGAGATGACTTGCCATACTTTTGTGTAATGCTTTTCTTATGGAAGACGGCTTGCCATACTTTTGTGGAATGCTTTTCTTATGGGAGACGATTTGCCATATTTTTGTGTAATGCGTTTATTATGGTAGACGACTTGCCATGTTTTTGTGCAATGCGTTTCTTATGGGAGACGACTTACCACATTTTTGTGTAATGCTTTTCTTATGGGAGACAGCGTATCATATTTTTAGTTAGATTGGGTTCTTTCGAAAACGTGATATAATGTGACAAGTGATCTGCGAAAAGGCAGCATTAAAGGGGTTAAATTTCTCTGGACGATTTAAAAATATGCATTCCGTTTTGACACAAATATCAATGTTTTCCGTATCGTGTTAAGTGATCTCGTCAACAGTGTAACACTGGCATAAGCAAATTTAGTCACAAAATCAAGGAATATACACTGGCATAAGCTAATCAAAACATCAAGGGAATTGGACATTTATTTGTATAATCATCGTAAAAATATACTTTTGGAAACCAAAATAGAATTTTACTCGAGCGTAGACTACAGACTTCGTAGGTCTTACGGAACAAAGCGGCCGTAGTCTGGCTTTTTTGTACAGTTCCTATTTCCTTTTTAAGTATTTAAAATAAGTAATAGCTGAGAATGAGAGAACAAAGCCAAACGTTTCGTTAATTCTTGAAACTGGGTAAAAATAAGAGTGGGAAGGCCGTAAAATGAGTGAAATCTCTTTTAATTTGCTCTGTGTCAGTGTGTATGTCTCATTCATTCATTTACTTGTACAAACAGACACGAGCTGAGAACAGAATCTTCCTCTCCCTTTGTCTTCTTCCCGTCACAGCGTCTCTTCTCTTCTCTCTTAACTTTCCTAATTGTTTTCTTCTCTTTCACTTCCTCTCCTCGGCCCGACCATTCCACGTCAATTCCTTCGTCTCAGTTGGACATAGCAAAAGAAACAATAGGCATACCACTCGTTTTGCACTGATAATTTTGAATATTCAAATAAAAATTTGTACCCAAGCTGTAAATTAGGATTCGATAGTTTAACGGTTGACATCCGACACAAATGTACGCAAAACTATGAATCATTTTTCTAAGGGTCCATTCCCCCCCCCCCTAAACAACTTTTTGTTGCAATAAATCGAGCACCGGTCAAAGCAAACGATATTTAAAGTGACCTAATCATTGAGACCAGAACAGTTTAAAAGATGCAATTGCATTGACCGATTTGGAATTGACGGTGACGCCGGTTGCAATGTTTGGATAAGTACGCGTCTTCAGATCTTCCGCATTTCTTCGTCTTCCCACTCCATTTGGAACTTTTCAAATCCTTCTGTTTTTCCTCACACTGGGTGGCACACACCGAGTCTGCGAAATAATTAACTCTGAACTCCTTGATTCCGCTTGACGTAAAAGTTATGCTACACCGTGGTAGTATACCTCTAAGGCAAACATAAATGTTGGTCCAATAGCCATATAGAAATATGTAAAATTTCAAAACCATGTCGTTTTTTCTTGCTTTTAGGTGTAATATCGATAGTTTATTATTCAATATATTTATTGAACCGCATAATTTGAGCAAATTTATATTGTATTAGCATTAAATTTTTTATTTTATCATACGCACTTATGTCAGCGATTGTGTTAGCACTTTAACGAGTAATCTTGATCGGGAGTTTTTTCATATTTTTAGAGTCGTTTGCTCTGGAATGAACGAATAACCTAACTTATGTTCTCGAAACACGTTTCTGCAGCTAATGAAACGATTTCGTGGAACAAGTTCACGACAAATGTAAATTTTTTAATAGGATTTGAATTTTGAATGATACAAAAACATTATGTTTTCGGAAGTTTTTTCTCAGTTACGTCGATTTCTTAATTTCTTTAAAAAAAAAATTAAAAACCTACTTTGAACTTGAGCTACCACCCCAGTATGTTCCTGAGACTTCACCAAGTGTGCTTCTTCGACGGAAGCCACAATGTCTGATTTCAGATGTGAGTTCAATGCAGCTGTTTTAGTCAGCTGGAGGTAAGCTCCTGAACATGGACTTCAGTTGGAAGCCTGGATTTAGCTGGAGACGCTGTAATATATTTGTTTTTAATGAGAGGGAGAGCTGGTGAAAGCCTGGGTGAGTCTGGAGTTCTGCATAGCGGTGTTGGTGTGTAAATCTGGAATGCGAGGGCAGAAGTGATCCTGTTCATCTTTTGCCTGTCTCTTGCCTAAATAGAGCTCGTCGTGGTGAAGGAGTTAGAGCGGAAGACGGGAAGAGAAAGAAAGTGCCGAGAATACAAAATACAATACAATACAATCAAGTATCAAGCACAATGATGCCGAGCATTTTTTGGCCCACTCCTCTTTTCTTGAGTGCGAAGCTAACGCCGAGCAGGGCAAAAAAAAAAACTAGCACGTATAATACAATATACATAGATAGGAACTGGAGCTGAGCATAGGCACAGATACAATATGAGTAGAGAGGAGAGTGAGTGGTGCCATTAGTCAGTTACACTCATACCCCATACATCGTTACGAAAAAACACCGCTTCCTCCTCCATTTCTTCACGGGACAAGATCCTTTATTTCGGATTCTGTGCCCAGTCAACACCCACAATTTTCCTGTGGCTAAAGCCCAAGTCCAAGTATATCACATGAATCTGTATTTGAAGAATTTATGAATGCAAACATGACGATCGAGTCAAACTCAACATTCAAAGAGTATTTTTGTTTTCCTTAACTTGTAGAGCAAGGCTTTTCTTAAAAATTGAGATCAAAATATTTGGATATCATTTCAAAACATTTAAAAAATCTGTAAATTCGTGTGGCCTCCTAGTTTGAGAATTTTTATTAATGCATTTATACAAATTCGCATTTGAAAAGTCACAGAGAGTTGATTTATTCGATGCACTCGTTCATTTGAAATTTCTGGTGTGACTCAAACAAAGAATTGATTTTTCTACAGTTAGTTTCACATAGAGGCTTTGCTGTGTACTCAATACGCAAATGCTGAGAGATACTTATGTAGAACTGAATGTCAAAAGCAATGACCATAGTCAACTGCTGCATAATACAGCACGTGGATTCTTCTCACCTTCTAAATTACGGCAAGTGGACTCGTGGCTACAATTTCAACAGGAATTGTCGTATTTCTGCCACATAGAACTGCATAAACTTTCCGCTGCTCATCGCACTCCTGTTTTCCGTGTATACCTTCAGAACTTTTGTGAAATTTAATTTTGGACCGCGTCTCAAAAGTACAAAGATCGTCCGTACCGTACATACTGCACTAGCTGTAAATCATCAGGTGACACTCAATCTGGGACATTCAACCCTAACAACCGCATCATTATCCAGCTCACGAAGTAGCTGAGAGAGGTTTGTGTCAAAATCGGTGGGGCGCCTAATTAGCAGGTAAAGTCTAGGTCAGAAGGTCGTGGGAGAGAGGTCGGCAGTTGTTTGAGTAGAGCATTCGCTTTTCTCTGTTCTTTTGGCAGTGGTGTTACCTTGTTGAACTGAGGCCTGGAATTGGGTAGAAGGCTCAAAGGCATAGCTGGAAGGGAGAGAGGCTTAGAGGGCGGAGATCAAAGGGAAGCTGGTGTGGTCCCTGCTCGTCAAACGCGATCTCAAGCCTCGCCAGAGAGCCGCTTGCATTAAAATGTTGTTCCATTCCTTCTGTTCCGGATTTGGAAGGAAGACGGCCTTCTGCTCGAGCCAAGACTTGCCAAAATCTCATTCGATCCCACACACTGTACATCAACCTGTCCCCTTCCACCATTCCACCTTCTATTCTCTCAGCCTTTCTTATTCATAGCTTGGAAAGGATTTCCCTTGTCCTGACTATAATATACAAAATTTGCTTACGTCTTCTTCTCTCGAGTGCCTAGCCGGCCCTAGCCAAGCATCCACACATGGCCACACAAAATGGTTATACGACTTGGACTTCCAACCTCAAGACTTTTTCTCTCAGGCTGGGAAAAGGAGAAAATAAATCCTGATAAAGAAAGGAGAATACGTTCACGTCTCTCTGACCAAAATGGGATTACTCCAGAGTTTTACTCGGTTAGCCCAAGCATTTCAATTTCAATCCGAGCCTATGCTCAAGCTTAGCTTGAGTGCACCAATAATTGCGACCTATATTTAAGAAAAGGTTTCTGCGAAATTGTATTTTTTGGGGGCCTCGCCAGTAGGATTGATATATAAAATCTGTAGATTTTTAACTTAAGATCTCAATTCAACCCGACTGGCTCCTCCAATAACAAAATTTGATACGGATTTTTCTTTCTTTTTTTTTGTATTTTCGATGTTTATCTTGGATGAATATTTTGACGCTTTGAAAATATTTTTGTGCTTTTGTTACATATTTTGACAACTTTTGAAATTTTCTGAATTTTATCGTATTTCCTTCTATTCAACAGTAATTTCAAATTTTTCTAGTTGATGACAAAATCTTGTTTTAGAATTTCAAAATTTTTGGCGCCTTTTGGTTTGATGTTATTTTAATATTTCCAAACAATTCTTAAGTTATTGAAACTTGTCTGAATGGGATTTATACAACGGAATTTTTAAAATGCTTATTATTGCATAGAAACAGTTTTAGTGCATATTTAAGTGAATGACATAGAATTTTTGTTACTTATTTTTGTGCATAAAATAATACTTCTGTTGCACATCTACGTGGATATTTGGACCCTGTTTTTACCAAATACGGTAGGTAGGTACGCATATTTTGAAATTGTGCATGATAATTTGCATAGGGGAGCGCTCTATTTTATGGGAAGCAGCCTGCCACATTTCTAGCTTGGTTAGTTTGTGCCAAAACGTGCGATACAATGTGACATATGTACGCACAGCCATAAGAAAGCCTTCCACTGTGGAGATTCCCATGCACGATAGCAAAATATACTACCGGTACAGAAATTCAATGTTAGACTTGATAAATCAAACCAAAGTTTATTCAATTTTGTGCCCAAAATTTAGAATGGGTCAAAAATTCCTAGTCCATTGCCAAAAATGTGTGAAGTTCTGTTAGTCCTCAAATATGGAGAAAGAAATACTTTAGAAGGAATCCCTTAGGTATAAAACGCATGTTTTAGGAACCTAAACGACCATTTCATTAAAAGCAGGTGCTCAAACCAAAATGCCTAACCCCACGAACTGAGATCTTATTTTAAGCATGCAGAAGAGAAAGGTTCAACACAAAGCCCGTGCCATAAACTTGTTCCAATATTGACCACATGCATGAGCTCTTGTTCGAGCGCTTTGTAGAACGGCTTCTCCTTAGAATGTAGAGCCAGAATACAAACTTTATTACGTGACAGAAATTGGAATATTCCATAGACCAGGGTTTTTTTATGATTCCTTTCTCTCGTGGAGACAAGGCACGGAATAAAATATAGATTAAGATTTGGGAATATATGTAGGAGGGCTTGGTGGCAGCATGTGGTGCGGAGGGGGCAGCCTGGTCATTCAGGATCTGCTACAAGGCACACAGCCTTCGTCCATTTAATTGACTCGTACTTTTTTTTTATTGTTTCACTTCTTCCAAACTACAAGATTGCTGGACTTCCGCTCACTAAGGAACCAGAGGAGAAATAAAGACGTCGTATAATCTCATACTTGAGTTGAGGGAAATTATTAGTGAACTTCTCAATTTCCTCCTTCTTTTCCACGGTACAGCTATGGATCTTCGTCAATGTCTCAGCAGAAAATTCGAATTCAAAATTTTTCTACCCATTTTGAAAATTATTGTAGTCCAAATTGCTTGTGCATTACCGTATTTCATATTTCCACTTAGCAACTTTCAAATTTATTAGCGAAGGATAGGAAAGCATTTTTAGGATATACACGAGATATATATAGAATTTGTTTTAGAATAGAATATCTTGAACATTGCATGCATTATCATCCCTATATAATTTTGCAAAAATAAAACTCAAAGGTGGAGCTAAAGCGCGACCAAGATTTATGAATGCCAAACCAGCAGTAAAATCTGGAAATAATTTTGAAGAATTTGAAAAAATCATCATTTCTTAAATTCAATTTTTAGCAGCTATTATTTAGATCTCAAAATCACGGTATTGGAAACGGTTAAAAATTCTATATCTGAATAGGCAAAATCTTTAATAAAACAATTATTGAAAAATATCCGGCCTCAAAAAATGTTATTGTTTTTTTTTGCATAAATTAAACTATTCTCCACGTCAGGGTATACCATGTCTAAAATTGCAAAAAAAAAAATTCTTCAAATTTTATATATTTTGCTGAGAAACGGATAATTTTCAAAAGATTAGTCCATAGTAATGAGACCAATTGGACAAGGCTTAATATTTTAGTGACCTCAAATAAGTCCCTTATCACCTCCTTTTTTACTAAAACTCACCTTCTTTTGGTAAAACTTTATCCCGCCTTTCTTTTTACTTTTTTGCAC
>JAQFXZ010001105.1:0-13650 GCA_034694025.1 Ceratophysella scotica | reverse complement strand
GAATTCAGTCAACTTTTGGCACTAATAAAATTAATCAGTGACCATTAATCAAAAAACTACTATCACTTGCATGTAGAATGGTTCTTTCTCAGTCCGTAGCAACAAATCCCATGAATCTGCGATCAGTATTCACTGAGGAGATTCAATTTTCCCAACACAATTCCTTATGAACGTATAACATGCAGTCCATAACCCAACCAGGCCCTTAATGACCGTTTTTAGAGCACTGATGTCGGAGCAATACCCTTAGTGCACTACATTTAACCTTTGACTATTTGCCATCTAGATTGTATTGCCCTTTTAATTTAAACAAAACTTAGTTGCGGTGCGGATGTTACTTAGCGTTTAACGATTGTAAATTAAAATCTGCTCCCAACCTACCATTTTGCTTGGAGGAACACCACTTTGTTCTCACCGCAATTACAACACCTGCATTATAGAGTTTATGAAATATGTCATGCGTCATAAAAGGTATACCTAAAAGGTATTAAAGTACTGTATGCCGATATCAGTTCACTATAAAATACGATATAAATACTGCTCTCGTGGTAATGCTGTGCTAAATTATTTAATTCGTCTGCAATTATGAAACACATGGCTGGGAACTTCAATGCAATTACTTTGCTATTTGCTGCGATCTTCTACAGGAGTGTGATTTGATTGTAGTATTTATGAAATTGACCTGCATTTCCTATCAGATTTACCACAAATTATTGGGGGAATATTAGAATCATTGCTAGCCGGTTCGTCAGCTCCGCCTCCTGCTACAAGAATAATAAATTGCTTAGTGTTTTGATTTGCGATAATGAAGTTGAATTGTACTGAGTTCAAGTTGCGAAGAGAAAGTTGTTGACATAGTTGTTTATTTTTCGTAGCTTAGCCGTGTTTTGCAGAAGTGCACAAAAGTTACATGTGTCCCATTGAGCATTGTCCCCGTGACCCCACTGACCCCCAAGTTCGAACATGTTCTTACTTTTGAATCGAATAGCTTATGTTGAAAATTTCAGGTCTATCGGTTGAGTATTGGTCGAATTATGGTGATCACAGACGGACAAAACGTCAAAGTCTGCAGTTATTTTATTAAGGTTTAGACAAACTAGCTGTGGTTCATGGCTTTCAGCAGACGCTGGGATGATGAAATCCGAGTCAGTTTTAGGTGGATGCAGCCCGAACCCAGAGCCAATTTGCAGGAATTGCAAACTGCTATAGACTGGGTATTATGTAATATTACAAAGTTTATTATTTGTGCATACAAATTATCTCGACCACGGTCTAATTGTTGTAAGTAGAGGTTTTCACATTTGAACGAAGACGAATTCTGGAAAATTTGGTAGTAGAGATGCAGATATGGATGCATAATCATGCAGTTTTAAAATCCAGATTATGACTTATATTTATATGTGAGTATTGGATGGATTCATGCTCAATGCTCATGTTGTTATGTACATACACAAGTATGTAATAAAACAAAGTGTGATTCCGTATTTCGATAGTGATGCAAAAAGAGCATTTTTGGGTCTTCAAATGTAAAAATTTGCATGGAAATATTGCTGACGCCTGACGGAACGGCTGAGGCTGAAATCTGTGATTCTCAAAAAAGTGGTTACGAGAATCGTTGAATAGTTCAGATTCAACGAATAATCTTTGCCAACGACTGGTACTCAACAAATAAAGACAATAGAACTTCTATGAACTTATTCTGCTTCCACTCGTAATTCGTAGCTATTCGTACAAGCTCTGATCAGTCTATTAGAACCGATAACCTTCAAAGCAAAAAACACACGCGTTGGCTAATGAGTGATGATCGTGCATATTATTTCCTGGTAATTTAGAAGCATTTCATTGTTACTATTTTTGCTGGATTGAAGGCTTTTCTAATTTACAGTTTTCAGGTGTCCATTAGCAAAAATTGGAATGTGATGTTCACTGAAATCCTTGTTTACCCAAGAATTTAATCCACGCTTGATTTTTGATCTCTGGACTTACAACCCTATCACATACCACATACGTGGATTGGATATCATGAAACCCAAAAATAACTGAGGTGAACCTTGTCTAAAAATAGATGCTTAAACTGAAAAAGCTTGCCATTCCCCATGCACTTTGCACTATATATTCTACACGAGAATAAATTTGCTCTGCACACAGTGTGTGGTGGGTGATATGCTTCTAATTCGAATACATAATTACAATGGATCAAGCTCTTTCACGGGTCATATGACTGCGACACAAAAATATGTTGACTTTTGGGCTCCACTAATGAGTAAGCGGCAACTCAATTAGATTTGGTTAACCGCACCAACTTGAGCCCGACTTTCCGACCGTCTTTGAATTGATGGATTGATAAATCTGAAACTGAAACCTTAATGAGTTTCCTTCCACAGACTAACTATCAGTGGACCCAACCAAACGAACCAGTTTTGCACTACATTAACGCCTTGGGTTGGTTTGGTTTCCCTTTGTCTTGGACTCTGCGTTCTCTCTAATGGCTAATGGTGTATTATAAAATGTTTTCCCGTACCACAGATAATCATGAAGTGAGGCTGAACTTTCAACTATCGGAAAGTTTTAGATGTCATTACTTTACAAGTATTCCAAGGTAATTCATGCAGTACACACGGAGGAAGTCATATAATTGCTCTGGGCTCTGGACGTGCAAATAAAAGGACGGCGGAGGAGCATTCCACGGTTTTAGCCCAGATTTGTACAATACAGCTGGTCTGTCTGTTCGTCCAACGGAAATTCCAGTTCATAATCCCCGAAATGCGAAAAATTTGGCTAAATTTTTAATTTCGACAACTATTTCACACTTTTTTGGCTTTCTGCACGCTTTCGCATTACGGATTGACGAATATGGTCCCTGGCCCTTCTTGATTCATGGTGTGAGCTGCCATTGGCAAATTTTAATAACGAGAGCCGGTCATAGGCCAGTGTGCGAAAAGTGTTGAGGAATGTGAATGATGATGCTGACGCGGACGAAGAAAAGCATAATTTTTTATGATTATTGAAGTCTGAAGCCCATGTTAGAACCCTATTTCCTCGGCATAATTATTTATCTCCAAAATCTTTCTCAGAAGATTAGATGCTCTGGCTCCTTCATCCCAACTCTTTATTACTTGGAGCAGGGAACATTATTAAAAATTTTAATCATTTCTCAAACATGAGAAGAAAATGGTTCGAGTGATTCATCAGCAATCAGCATGCAATGTTCGGACTCAAGAAACAAAAAGTGAAAAAAAATATTAAAACATCAAGGAGTTCTGTAGTATGACGACATTATGATTCTATTCACAAGTTTTAGTCCACGGGTTTTCCTCAATTTACTCTTCTCAATGGAACGCCTGTGGTCTAAAAATTGCTCACCTGGTCTGGTCGACGTGCAAAAATCTGTTCATTATTCCCAATCTGCAGAAAGTTCTTTTGAGGTGGGCAGATGAATGGAAGATGCTCGCGTGTCTTTGTATTAAAAATAATATTCGGCATGGATAAAGGAGAATTCAGTCTAGGAGGTGCCGTGGTATCAAGGACAGAACTTAATACTTGTAAATTAAGATCCTATGCACGGCTAATGTTGTATGAGTCACTTTGCTAGTTTCAGCGAATTTTGAAATAGTGATGTTTTAACTTACAATGAACGAAATTAGCAGAAATCTTGAACACCTCTAAAGGAATTTCACATTTTCACAAAAGGCAGCAATGGCAACCAGCTGGAAAGTTTTCAATCAGATTTTGGTGAATTTCGACAAACAAAACGCTAACTTTCGTCTAAAATGCTCACACCCTAATTTCTGTTGAATTTGAGGGTGCGTTCGACGCTAATATGTTTCCTGCATATGTGCACGATTTGTGTGAATTTAAATTAAAATTGCTTCCAAGCTTCAAATTTTCAAACCGATGACATGGAAAAAGACTCATCACATGTAAATTGAATTCCGGGTTAGTTGGGGAAAACCAATTGGGCAAAACAGCGTTTTTTTATGTTAACGTTTCATCTCTTTGCACAACTTTTTCATATAACCTAACCTAAGCTAACACAAAATAATCTAATCCAATCTAGCCTGACTTTTACCAGTTTTGGGTTTGCCCAACTTGTTTTTGCCCAAGTGAACGGTTAAATTGCTCATGGCTGGCCATAATTTCAATTTTTCATTAGAATTGTGTGTCGTTGAAAAGATTTTAGCAAATTAATATTCAGAAACAAGGATTATGAGGTTTTCTAAAAATAGAATGCTGAAAGCGAAAATTCTTTGGCAAAGAAGTTGATCAATTATTTTTAGTCGTCAAAAGTAATGCAGTCTGGAAATTTCTGCATTAATTTATATGAAAATTTAGGCTCAATTCAACTATTTAGTTACTGGCAATGAGATATCAAAATTTTAAAATATGCGCAAGAAATAAATTCTGGCATATAAAGTGAGCCATGTAGGAACTGTTAATAATATACAATGTAGCCTAAAAGGCTTCCGATGAATAGCGTCATAAATGCCTGACCTTGGTGATGATAGTCATTACATGAATTTTGACGTAAATACGTACAAACGCCACCGCTCAGAAATTAATCCTAATAAATAATTAGGGATTCGTTCCTGGTCCAACCTTCCAAGCCGGATACGTAATAAGCCCAACTTAATTCTTCACTTCCAGAGCTCTTTCATAATAGAATCATTCATTGAATAAAAAATAAGAAAACAAGGAAGATCTTTGTGTAGGAAAGAGTGGAGAGTGTGCCTAGAAATAGTCGAGCGTCTCCCAGCTCTATAGAGACTAGATTGTAATATCAAACTATATTTTTAGAATTACATTTTATATTTACCACATGTTATGTTCTATCCTCGACCCTAAGGACAGAAGAGGTCTGATATCAAGAAAGAAAGACGTCGGTTTGAATCTTGAATCTGCTCGTGTACTCACACTTTAACTTCGCCTCGTCTTCTCAGACTCAAAAGAAGTTTATTTTAGTAACTTATGGCATGCAACAGAACTACATGTGGATCGGCTTAATCAATTGAGATGGGAAATTTCGTGGGGCAGGAGACACAAATAGCTTCGACCAGTTTTCGAGTCGGTTAAATTATAAAACCAATCTAGAACGATCAGCTCCGCATGCACAGACTACAATCTTCCACCATTTACAACCAATTTGAGCCCTACAAAAAAAACATTTCCTATTTCTAACTCCAGGCTTCAGATATTAATTCCGCGGATCACTAATTATTAGGCTCAGGTTCGTATGCACAATAAAATGATCGAAATTTGCATTAAAAAGTGCAATCTAAATGTGAAAGTGAGTATGTATGCAGTAAAATATGCAAAAAAAATGTGAAAATTTGTATGGACTAAAAATATACAATAAGAATTTCAAAATTTGCATGCAGTAAAATACGCATTAACAATTACAAAATTTGTTTGCTCTGAAATATGCATCAAAAATTTCAAAATATGCAGTAAAGTATCTAATAAATATGGGGAAATTTGTATGCACTAAAATGTGCAACAAATATGGGGATAGTATGCATGCCCTAAAATGTGCAGCAAATATGGGGAAATTTTTATGCGCTAAAATACGCAACAAAAATTTCAAAATTTATATGTACAATAAAAGCAACAAGAATTTCAAAATTGCACTAAATTATGCAAAGAAAGTGTCAAAACTTGTATACACTAAAATGTGCAACAAAAATTTCAAAGTTTGCATCCGTTAAAATATGTCACAAAAATTCAAAAAAAAATTGCAACAAGAATTTCAAAATAGCACTAAATTGTGCAAAACAAAGTGTCAAAATTTGTATGCACTAAAATCTGCAATAAAAAATTCAAAAGTTGTATACACCATATATGATATCCATATATACACCATATATGCAACAAAAAAGTAAAAAAAAAAAAATTGTATGCACCAAAATATGGTATGCAAAAAAAGTTTCATAATATGCGCTAAATTATTCAACAAAAAATTCAAAATATGCACTTAAAATATGTAAAAAAAAAAAAAAAACAGCATTGTATGTAAATATACGTATTTTAATTCCGAAAAAGTACATGCTTGTTATAATCTTGAAAAGAGAACTGCTGCAAAATAGGAAAATTAGCCTCAAAGGCGAAAGGCGGGAAAAATATTAGTAAAGATGCAAAAATATGTTCAAACACTCTGAAATATGCATCAAAAAAAGAAAAAAAATCATCAAAATATGCGAATATGCAATAAAGCCGTAAAATATGAAGAAATATGAAGGTATATATTTTGATTACTATCTTAAGTTCAAGAAATCTACAGCAAGCCCCCAAAAATGCATCTTCGCTTGAAAATCCAAACCCAACTAATTATTTTAAAGTTTGGCCTCAATTAAGCCTCTCCTTGTACGTGGATGGATGCAGGCCAGGGTTACTGGGCTTTTGAGACGCCTGGCAGCTGTGTGCTGCATGCTGGACGTAGATCGGGATTTGATCCGAGTATTCGTGTCATCCGGGCAATGAGGAGCATTTGACTTATTAGGTTCCAAGGTACTTGGGGTCCGGAACCCTGTTCTAGATTTCCGCCATGGGTCATATATTTCCTCAACCAAAGTACGAGTACTGTGTTCACGCTTGATATCATTAATAAAGATGAAATAATTCCCTCCACAGATGCGAGGAGAGTGAGGATCTATTTATACAAGGCATGAAAAAAAAATAGAATCAGGGCTGGCTCATCTTTGCCTTTTGCACGGAAATTCTCTCAGAGTCTCATTGAATTCAGGCCTGAGATGAGTTGGCGGATTAGACGACAGTGAAATAGAGCGAGTGAAAATGACTTACGTCAGACCGTACATCATGCACGTCCTCTCCGTGTCTTCCACACTTTTAATATTCAGTATAATCAATGATTTGCGGTTTCTCCGTGTCCACAACCACGAGGCTCCTAAATTAACATCTCTCTCTTACACCACTCTTCCGTGTCATCAGGCCGAGACGTGAGCTGGACGGAAAAACCCGCTTTCCCAACACCAGGCGGACAAATGAATGATCAACTATCTCATTAAAAAGGAGCTTCTGCAGCCATTAGAGCTCCCGCACCAAAACTCCCCTGTTTTATTCATACCTAACACTTTTTTAGAAACTCACGGCCGTCTTCTTTTCGATGAGCGTAATCAGCAATGATGCGCTGTCTAATTAACAGGAGAATTTCATATGCAAATATTCAAACAGTGCACTTAGAAATACCTCGTCCAAAATTAATTATTAGTCTCAGCAAGTCAAATATGGAAATTTTAACTACAAAAGAGAAAGTCTGTACTGACATACACGTGTAGCGGAAGGTTTTTTATGCAATAACTTATTTTTTCGGGTGCTCGCTGTGGATTCTCTAACCTAAGATCTCAATGATTTACATCGGCCTTGCTCCAATATTTTCTTTTGCATAATTTGGCATATTTCGAGGTTTGAGTGAATTTTTAAATATTCTAAAGTTTTTTCTAATTTGAGTGCATATTTTGGAGTTTCCGAACTAATTTTGCGCTTTAACTGCATATTTTGACACTTCGTGAAGGCAAATTTACTATTATATGAGTTATTATTCAAAAGCTCTTCCAGGGTTTTAGTGTTTGACAATTTTTTTGGAATTCCCAGAATTTTTCTGCTTGATTATAAATTGTGTTGGTTGTCAGCAATTCATAAATTTTTATAAGTTGCCAGAATGGATTTTGTACCATGCATTTAGGTTTTAAAAATTCAAATTCGTATTTTGGTATAAACAACAGCTTTTGTTGCATTGGCTGGTGTAGGTTTTCACACTTTTGTTGCATGTTTTAGCATATATTGGTACTTTTTTATTGCACAGAAGGTTTTATTGATTTTTATGTGAGTGTTTTAATTGGAATTATTCAAATATTAAAATCCAAATGAAAAAAATTTGTTTAGAAATGAATTTGGTCCGCCTCGGAGAAATTCGAGCGATAATTTCAAAAGTGAAAGTCTAAAATGTAGACAAACATGGAAATTTTATCTCATCTCTGTGACAATAACTTTGCTAAATTGGAGAAAGAAGCTTCGGGGTGTCAATTGGAGGACAAAAATTTTCATTGATAGGAACGTCTTAGCACGGCACATGACCAATATTATGCTGAACATGCTCTACTAAATGAACGATTACAAAGGTGGCTAGTCTGTTTCGTTGATCTTGCACTGTGGCATATTTGTGGCCAAGGAGAAAAGATGTGATCCATGTGGCAGATTGGTCTCCAGGGACGTGTGGAGCCCGGGGGCTACTTTCTCTGCTCGGAACTTTCCTGTAATCAGTTATGCTGGAGCCCAAGCCTGACTAATTGCATGGAAGGCCCTCCTCTCGCATACACATGAGGCCGAGCCAGAAATTAAGGGAATGGAGAATTAGGAACTTGGTTCGTATGGTGGAACAGTATGTGGGAGCCTGAGTTATTTTCCTAAAATATATTACAACCTCATTTCTCATGAATTACGAGAGTCTGGGCCGCTTCCTACCTCTTCCAGAAGTGAATTAAGTTGACGACAAGGGAAAACCAGCAGAGGTTTACCAATCATTGGAACACGCCGTTCATGCACCTTCTCCCTTGTCTCTTCTCACCGAGCCCAACCTGAGTCTGAACTCAAAGGCTTCCAACAGGTCAGGTCAGGTGGTGGTCAGAGGGACTCTTGATGGTCACACTTTGTTCACTTTACAGCGTCTAAATCAAAGGAACTTGTCACTGAACACAATTTTTAGGGTCATTGACACACTTTTTTCTGTAAATGATGAATCATCATGAACAGAAGTTTCAATGTAGTTTTGTGCACCAAATTTGGCAAAATAACGATTTTTGGTGAATATTTAAAAAATGTTTTTGCCCAATTTGTTCGACCAACCTAACGTAAGATATCCTAATCCTGCGTAACCTAAACCCTAAACCCTAACCTAACCTAGGTTTGAGTTTGCCCAACTGCATTTTGACCGGTGATCGACTTAGGAGGGCCAGAGGCATCAATATGGTAAAAATACTCACTTTCAATTTGTGTTTTATCAAAGTTGAAAGTTGAAGCTCAAAATATTTTCCTATATATTGTAATAATCTGATTGACACTAATATAAAGACCGAAATTTTCTTTACACCAAATTCAAATGTAAAAACGTTTTTAGAAAGTTGTAGCTACAAACACGTAGTTCTAATCGAAATTGGCTAAATCTGAATTCAGTCAATTCAAACTCTACTTTTAGTGTCTTTAAATGCGCCAATGTTAAGAAAACGTACTGAAGTGAATTCCCCCCCCCCTCAATTTAGATTGAATTCGTCACCCTATATAACAGTGATGCATAACGATATTTTTCAATAAACACTAATTTTTAAGTGGAAGGAAGATTTAAAATCAATATTTAAAAAATTCAAAAAATATAATAAATATATAGTCGAGTTGTAGTATCATAATTTACGCAAAACGCTACATTTAAATGCCATGAGACAAGATAACTTTCTATGAAGAAATCTTGTGAAGCTAGCCTTGTAAATGAACTATATTTCGCATAACTGCTACAATTTATTGCCTAACCCTATACAGTCAACAACGTCATCTTGATTTCCGCTAATATCATACTTTGCCTGTGATTGATGACCATTTTGCAATATGTTGAACTTGGCATGGATTAAATTCTTCCAGGGCACTCGCTTGATCTAAATATTTTGGGGTGCATCTTAAGGCTTCTTGAAACCTGCTAAGTTCCAGTGCAGATCAGGTTGTAGTCCCAGTGTATAGCATATCGGGTTACTTAATTAGCTTAATCCTAATCCTGCACATCAGGATATCTTGATATCTAGTAATGCTTCGCCAAAGGCTAGCAAAAAAATTAAAATGAACTGAACGTATATGTTGGAGCTAATATGTATAATTGGCTACTATGCGTAATAGCCGGCTAATATGAAAAATATAATCTAAACAAAGTTGATTAATGCTTGCAAATTTGTGCATCCGTTGCTGAAGTTAGCTGCTCTTACTCAGAAATTTACGCTATTTCCAATGGTGTAATTTTTAATTCAATCAGATACACCTAAACACAATATATCAACATGCAAGGGTCCAGACCAGGCAAATTCATCCCTAATCATGTGTTTATTTATATTTCATTGAGCTTTTAAGAATGACCATTGGAAAGAGCGTAAAATTCTGGGTAAGAGCAGCTAACTTCAGAAATCGCATACATACATTTACAAGCATTAGTCAAGGCTGTTTAGAATTCTTTTTCCATATTAGCCGGCCATTATGCATAATAGCTAATTATACATATGTTTGTTATACATATGTTTGTTATACATATGTTCCAACATATGTTTGTTAGCAATTTTTATGAAAAATGCGACTTTTCTTAAAATAAATTTTTTATCAGTTTAGCTCGTCAGTGCTTTCACCATTGGTCATCTAATTTTGACTTTAGCCTTTATCACTTTAGCTCTTATCACATCCTTCAAAACCTGCACCGTTGAAAGCCCTAACATACCTCTGTAAATTAAGTAAAAGACCCTGGTACCTAACCCACCGCACCAGCCAGAATCCCCCAGACCAGACACACTCGAGAGCGAAGAGCGAGAGCCGTTAACGTCTTCAAGTGGAGCTTATAATTTGATTAATTCCGGAATACATTGTAGAAACTAGAATGTAATGTTATGTTATCAATCAATATTAGTTTGGACTACAAAAATTACCATGCCCAACTCTTTTTATAAACAAGAGGAAGAGAAAGTCTAAAAGAACTTTTCTTTTACGCCACGCCAAATGCCAGGCACCTCCCATGTACACGGGCCGAGTTGGCCCTGAATGATGAAAGTGTTTTCCTCAGTAATTCCTCGTTTCCTTACTTTGTAGTTGGTATCCTATCTCCATTTAGTTTAACCTACCACCAGGTTCATCGTCAGCAAGGTTAGGCTATTTGTTCTTAATGTTTCGTTCAGAAAAGCTGGTGCGTTGTCCAAATAAACATTTTTATCCTTCATTTCATTTTCTGTCTTTATAGAACTCGGCTTTGCAGTTTGAATTCTTGATCTCTGAGATCCTTAAATGAACCGAGATGCCGTAGCCCAATTTATGTCGATTTTGGGTGAATTTTTTGTCAGATTTGCTATTTCAAAACTTGGAACGTCTTCGGCGCTGAAATAAGCGTGTTCATAATTTAAAGGTTACAAAAAAGTACAATTATTTGCGACAATTTGACAGAATTTTGGTTTGTCATACACGTAGCCTATTAAAACAATCGGTATTGAGAGCACTGTTTGGCCAACCCTGCGAATCCAATGTTAATTTATATATTTTTTAAGAAAAAATTCAAAAATGACCTTGAATCGGTTTCAAAAATCGAAAGCTCCTTTGCGACCGCTTTATGTTAAAAAAAAATCTAATTTCAGGCTACTGAGGTAAGGTTTCATCGTAGCAGTGCATAATTCTATTGTAGGAAGGGAAAACTCAAGCCCACCAAATGTAATGATGAATGTGCTTGAATCTGCTATAAAATCTGGTATTCGTAAAATGTTTTACAAAATCTACACTTATATATTTTAGGATTTCTGCATTGAATATTCGTCCCTGTGCCTATTTTCCCCGTATTTACAGTGAAGCCTGAGCTTGTTGGCCAAAGTACACAAAAGGAGTTGTGGGCTTGGACAGGTTTATTGTTTTCCCTTCCTTTCACCGTTCACTTCACTCTCAGTGGAGCGTGGCGAAGCTCTTTGCTATTTTCTACTTTTGACTGGCTTGGCATTGGACACATGGACAATTATGCTCCATTGTATCCGTGTCCTCCACACACTCCATTAAATGTGACACAGGTTGATTCGACATTTAGGGAGGAAGAGAGCTCAGGCAGACGATCCACTTGTCTCACCGGAACAAACACCGTCTAATTTTATACGGCCCAGAATCATTCGAACTCAAATATTGACTCTGGACAAATAGGGAGTCGACGAGGAGAAAAGCATAATTATGATATCAGATTCAGGTACTCGGGACTCTCAAAACTCAAAGTCACTCAATAGGCTTCAGTGAGTGAAAGGAGGTCCATTTAGCCCGACGCCCATAAATACCGCAACACTGAAAACCGCAACATAAAACCTGCATCGTAAAAACCGCAAAATTAAAAACGGCAACATTAGAAACCGCAGCATTAAAAAAAGGAATATAAAATGTACAACATTAACTAAAACACTTAACCTAATGTCTCTAATTAGAATTAATTAAAATTTCTAATTAAGCGCTTGAATTAAATTGCAGTCAATCTTGGCGTCAATTTCGAACTCAGCTTAGAGCAAATTTTATTATATTTTTATGATGCGGTTAATATATTGCGGTTTTGATTTTGCTGCTTTTACAAAGCGTATTTTAAGTTGCGGTTTTTAATTGTGCGATTAAACTATCCGGTTTTTATAATGCAATTTTTAATGTTGTGGTTTTAAATGTTGCGATTGAACTAGGTATGTGGATTTTATGAATCGGTTTTTATGTTGCGGTTTTAGTTTTCATGTTCTTATAATGCTTATATAATGCTGCGGTTTTGAATGTTGCGATTAAGGAATGCGGATTTTATGATTCGGTTTTAAATGTTATGATTCTTAGTGTTAAATTAACTCTGCAGTTTATATGATGCGGTTTATATGATGCAGTTTTCAATATTGGGGCTTCAGCGATTGAGTTATGCGGTTTCAATGATGGAATTGATTTATACGGTTCTTATCATGCTATTTTTATGTTGCTTTTTTCGGTTTTAAAGGTAAGGCTTTTAATACTGCAATTAAGTTATGCGATTTCTATGTTCCTGTTTTCAATGATGCAGATTTCAATGTAACTGTTTATTAAGCGATTGAGTTATACGTTTTTAATGATGCAATTTATATTTTTCTGTTTTTAAAGATGCGATGTTTAATGTTGCGATTTTGCGCGGGTTTAATGTGCGGTTTTGATGATTCAATTTTTATCCTGTTTTCAATGATGCGGATTTCAATGTATGTTGTGATAGAGTTATGCGCTTTATATGATGCGCTTTTTATGATGCGGTTTCTAATGTTGCGGTTTTTAAAGTTTCGGTTTTCTATGGCCCCGATTCGGCCCAAGTGCATCCTCAAGTGCTCTCTCTAGTCCGCCTCATAATTGCCTCTTGTGAACGGGATGATGAGTAAATTAGGAAGCGGGAGAAAGCGCAGCGCAGTGTCTACGACAGGTGGACCAGGCAAAGGATTATGTAGATCCGGAGCCTCCTAAAATGTCACATGTGAGAGAGCCTCTTCATGTTGTCGTATTTGCTTACTCTGAGAAATTGATGCGAGGATATTAGACCACTTACATATTCCCTACCGGGTTATAGCATGTATATTACCTCCGCTTTTCCCACTCGGCCCAGAGAAAGCCTGAGCAGGGCTGACAGGGAACGTATGCTAGGGAGACAATAGGGCTGGAAAAGAGACGAGACAATTGGACGGAGAGCTGGAGAGAGGATACGGGGGGCACGGGCCGGACGCGACATTACACTTTGTAAGTAGTCGTCCGCAGAATGCCGTCCGATTCAAATAATCTTACAATACACCACTACGTCGCAGTAAATAGCAGTGTGTGTAAAATGCATACCTATCGCCATTCACAATTCAATTCAAGTTACATGTCAAGGCAAATCCATCGACAATTGACACG
>JAQFXZ010001104.1:0-13661 GCA_034694025.1 Ceratophysella scotica | reverse complement strand
TTTGAGATTTTCCCACCGTACTGTATTCGCCTAGCTTCAGTCTCAGCTAAAAGTTCAATGTTAGTAACCTCGAATCGGAACTAATCTATAGTACAATTATGTGAAATGAATTTTGACGTCTAGGTTCGTATTGTACAAGGGTTGTTTGTTGTTTCTTGTTTCACAAAGTTTGGACGATTTTAGAAAAGCTTTAAAAGGATAAATAGATGAATTGGGCGAAAACTGTCACCACCGGAAAACTTATAGCGAAGTTACATTGCAGCAAACAATTGGTTCAAAATATACATAGAAACAGTGTTTATGACAATTTTAGTAAAAATGATTTCGTTTGTAAAAAAACGAATGTTCATAATCTTTACCTGTGCGCATTTTTTGCCAAGAATTTACGCAATAAGTAGATAGGGACCACCATGATTTGACCAAAATTTCAGTTTCGTAAGCACTAAGAGGGTTGTTTTATTAATTACCCAAAATCGATTTTGTTTCTATGCTGTATTTAAAAACCTGTAAAGAAGAAATAAGTGGACTCCTTAAAACGTAAACATAATCTAAGATTTGTATTGCGTTCACGATAGAGCAACAACGAATACTCTAATACAAAGCAAAATGAGAAAAAAAATCAATGAAGAAGTAGAAAGAACGCTATGAGTTTTTTTTGGCTAAAAGAGTAATAAAAACTGTCTATGTATACGGAAATTGCTATCCAATCTTACTCTGCAATGTAATTTAGTTATTACTTTAAATTTTGTTAAGCCCAATCCATTAATTATTCTCCATTTTACAGCTTTTCCAAAATCGGTCAAAATTAGGAACGCTGCCCTCGTCTCGTATACCATGTAAGTATCCTGTAAAAGGCTTATGTTTGCTTCACTGGAATACCGCAACCTGGAAAAGATTATTAATTATCACAACCACAATTATCGAAATCATATCTGGAGAAATCTGGCTTAACTTGTACTATTGAAGTCGGTGTGGGCGTATGCCTCCATACGCCAGCTGCTTTAGGGAAAATACATGTTCCTAATGCTTGTATGGATGCTACAAATTTATGCTTGTGGCTTGGCTTAAAATGGTCATGAAATACGATTGTAAATCTATTCGACCACGTACTCGTGACCACATATTAATGCCTTGCATTTGTTACCACGAGGACTTACATATATTGTGCTGCAATGTACCCGCTTGCTATTTAATACAAAATTTTCTTTTTTCTCCGTCTCCCTCTCTTTTGCTTTGTCCAAAGTTAACATCAAGGGAAATTAATGCAAATTCCAGCAAACCAAAGTTTGTATCATAGTTATCACTCAGCTATGTGCATCCTATCATCCTATACATATACCGTACCGTAGTTTGTAACGTATATTAAGTGCTGTAGTAGGCATATGATGACTTAAGTTTACTTTGAAATCCGAATAATTTATTTAAACTTAGGTTTCAATCCCATCACGGTAATGTATGCAGATTCCCGGTCTAGACAGTACATTTTGACCTCGCTGTGTTTTCAAACAAATGAAAGGATTTCCACCTCACTGCGCCATTACAACTGGGCTTGGAAACTAATGCTGCTAGCGCAGGAAAGTTTCAAACGAAAGCGAAACAGGCCGTTGATGAATGCCTTCGTGATAAACAATTTTGTATATTTAAAATTCCGACCAAGTAGGAATGAGATACGTGGCATGGTGGTAAGGGCGTGACGTACCGCTCTGTCTCCCAGATTCCTGACACGACAATGAAGGTACGCTGTTTGGCCGACGGTCGTAGTAACATCACGCTTAGTTGAGTTCTCAAAGTATGGCTTGGCAAAGGGCTGCTCCCAGAATCCACCAGCAAGATAATTCTTCCTTCCTGAAAATGTTCCTGCAAACAGACAAAAAGGATGGATCCATTAAAATTATGCTAAATTTATCTTGGCACTGCTTCATTTTTCATTTTAATGTTCCAGCTCCATGCCTACAACAAGGCGGAGATCTTCTCTGAACAATCCGCTACACATGAAGCCTAATATGGGGAATGCATGTCCTACTCTGCTAAATAGGCTCTTCCTGCTGTTGTTTGACCTACAAACTTTGTCAAGTGATAAATTACTTTTTGTCACCAGCTCCTTATCATTATTTCTGGTGGAGCTTCTTCCGCGTCGCTCCAGGACCACGCATACGGATCCACTATGCTGATTTGGGTGTACAGGGAAATCAGTCTCTTTTCTCTATCCTCATCAGGATGATAAATCTGTAATCCTCAGGATTTTTGGCAAGCAAGGAATACTTCCCAACTTATTTCCTCCCAGTCTGGCCTCGGAAAACCTCATAGCTTGGTTTATACGACACACAGCGCTATATTCACAGGACCCTTTAAGAATCGCACTATGCCCAGTGCTGAGACAATGGACGGGAGTGGGACTATAAGTCGAGATGCCGCAGCGTAATTAGATGGTCTGGTTTTCTGGGGAACTGGGGAAGGAGTTGAGTATAATAGGAAAAAGTTTAATAGAGTTGGTGTGTATTCCTCGGAGCTAAATCCCATATGCTCTGGTTCAGACAGTTTGTTTCACTTTCTCCCTCGTTATTTTATAGTCCCAAGTAAAAAGTTTAAAAAAGGCTGAGATTTACAGTTGTCAGAACATTTTATTCCCTTTTCCTGCTCAAGTACAAGATTTGGGAGCTCTATATTGCGGAGAGGAGAGAAGTGGAGAACTACTTTCCTTATCTCGTTACATGCATGCCTTAGTGTGTGTGTTATCAAGATTATACCTCCACTCTCAGCCGCTCCATGGAAGTGACAAAAAGTTCTTGGGCGGTAAAGACAGAAGCGGCTACTGGGATGTATAGAGCGATAAATTCTCCACTTTCTCCTTAACTTAAGAGAAAGATTTGGAAGAAAAAGTGTGAAAAGCTGTCGTCCCAAATCACACGCGTGGGAACAATATTATTCAAAATGGAGAAATAGAAACGCTCTCATCTACTTATCATACCAGGACTTGGAATGCACTTTCCATAACCCTTCCCGCAACATTATTTGTTCTCCTTGTCTCGCTTAATTCCACCTCAATTCTCTCTACTCATATTTGCTTATATCCAATCCCAATCGAGGCTTTCGCGTCTCATAGAATTGCTCAGGGTCGAATTTCCACATGGTTCATAGTGTATTCACGTGTTTCTAGACGGGAACCCTGCTGCATACCTTAATTACTGGAGAATGTGTCAACTATTGATACCCAAGGGACTGTTTTTAAATGTACTTGATGTTTCGATGAAGCGTGATTTCATTATTGCGAACTAAACCTGTCCATGAAATGGTGTAGTACAGATACAGTTAATGAAAACTTTTTCAATTTATTGCTCAATAGATTGTACGTCGTACATTATTTTATTATAGAGAAAGCCACAGTTAACTATTTACTTAATTATATATTTAACTATAAATTACATGTTGCTTATTGACATGTGACATTATTCTGTACTGCAGTAGTGATGCTCTGAAACATTTGGCCTTTTCCACTTTGACCGAATAGTTTTCGAATTAATTTGGATGAATTTTCCGATTGTGTGTGTTAGAGATATTTGCTCAATGAAAATGCCAATTTCTTCAAGTAAACCTAATGAGCACCGAGGAATCCGTTTTACCATTAACCGACTGTTTGGCCATTGAATAGTTTGTTTTTCTATCATTAACCGAACAATCAGCCCGACCGAATACACGAAATTGTTTTTGTAGGGGCATCACCAATCTGTTTGTACATTACAACCACAACTAATGTATGGGATTTATTGTACAAGGTTTACTAATGTGCCGTATGCGGTTTGCTAATAGTTGCTTGTAAATAAAAAGAAACTAAATTATTCAATTTTTAAAGGGAAAAAAGTTTAGCCAGAGTAACAACAAACTTAGGAGCAATTGGCGTAGGACGGCAAAAAACACGCTGCTTCACCCGTCGTCTCGAAGAAACGAAACCAGAACCCGTAATAACAACTAATTCCGTTCCATGTTGCTTCCATTTCACTCATACATTCCACTTCCTATTGCTTACTTTTCCCAAGCTTAGACACACGTCGTGTATGGAAGAAGGGATTTCAATTTTCGTTCTCGGCTTAATTGCTTGCTAATAAATAACGAGTGCCTTGACTATGGTGCTTACGTCCTGGCGCCGGATAAATGGTTTCTTGGGGAGAAAAAGGAAAAGTATGATACACATTAATGCCACATTACAACAGCCGTACTAAAGCCGGTTGTAAAGTCCTTCGAGCAAACTAACGGGTTTGCCATATAAGTAAGCGGAGAATATAAAAGCGAAGAAGGATTTCTCTGGGATTTTTTTTCTTTTACGGTCCAACAGTTCTGGCAAATAGTTGGGTTAAATAATAAAAATATGCTGTACAAAGTAGGCTCGCATTTTCTTGCATTTGATTAAATTGTTGGGAACGGGTAAAATCATCCAAAGTGTCATAATTTTTTGATTTGGGATAACGAACACTATCAAGGAAACCGAAATATCCCATTAACTGAATCCAATCTGAGCTGGAGTGACCTGGTTTTACATATTTGTATTTCTCTCCTGCTCTGGATGAGAGGTAGTGAGCTGTGCTGGAGATCACCTCCGGCTTCATCACAAAACCTCTTCCGTCTTGACTTGTGGGAATATGTTTTGGGAAAGAGGATACATGAGGATGATGATAAAAATGAGGAGGCAAATAAGATTGGAAATTGGAATTGGACTCGAATGATTTTCTCGAAACTCAAATATTGACAAAGTGAAGGAGATTGAAAATGTATAAAGGAGCTTCATATGGTCTCCGTGTATTCCGCCTCCAGCTACAACTCGAGTAGAAAGCTATTCTCAGCTCCAGCCACCAACAACTCACAAACTTTTTCTTTCCTTTCCAAAGGAATTCCCACTTTCACACAGACCAACTTGGTTCCAGAAACTCCCTTCCGCTCCTGATTCCAAGTAAAACTTGGGTCGAACTGGGTGCTCAAATAATTTACTCCACTGACTTTATGCGTTCGAATAAAACTCTGATTCCATAATATTAATCTGGACAAGATCGATCTCCCACGTCCTTTACCAGTCTTTCCAAAAAACAAATGTGTGGGCGCAATATTTCAATTCATATGAAAGGTAACATTTCTTAGAGACTTCCTTAATTTAGCTTTCTCGGCTTCACTCGACTCATCAATTTGAATGCCGAATGCAGACGCGAGAGGACTTCAGGACGAAATTGATCGCGTCAGGAGCAGATAAGATCATTTGAATATTGTCTGATATTCGACGCTCCAAGTGCATTTTGGTGGGTAATAGATTCGGATTGGGAGAATTGAGAACTGTTTGCTGGGATTCATTTCCAGGAGTTGTGCAACGTGTCTCACTGAGATGTGTGTGAAGGAGAAAGTGACATGAGCCAAGATTGTGTCTATATAAATAATAATATGAGACCTGAAGAATTCTTGAAGCCACAAAATTGGTTCTGTTCTTCTTCAACTATCCGCTTTCCTTCGCTGGCACACTTTTTCATCATGAATACTCATACTTGCCGTGGTTGGAGAGCATGTAGGCTCCTGAGCCGTACTCGACATTGGAAGAAGGCTTCCAGGCACCTCAGGAAATTTATAGGCCTTAGTCTCCAGTGTAAATCGATAAGAAGAAGAGAAGCGAGCGTTGAAATTAGCTTCAAACCAAAACCACAGAGAAAGTCCTTCGCTTTCACCTCAAAGAAAGCCCAGACTCTGCTCCGCATCAAGGGCTCCGCACAAAAAGAATCACTCCTAATTTTCCCCTTGAAAATAAAACAAAGTTAGCTCATCCCACTTTTTCTACTCCAAATATCTCGAGAAGTGGTCCAGTGGCGCTTTACAAAGAACAATGAGAACTTGAATATGTAAAGCCGAGCATGCCTTGGGTTCCGCATATCTTCTCCGTGGCTCGAATCTGAGTAGGCCTCAGTTGGCCTTGTTCTCTTGAATGCTGAATCCAGGATCTCACTTGCTGAGTTATAGGAGACATGAATGTATTTCCCGACTGCTATGAGATAGTTGTGGTTTGGAGATTGATATAAGCTTTGAATGTTTCCTGGAATCTGTTGTCTTTGAACTGCTGGAATGGACCTGAGCTAGACGCAGGTAACGTGGCGGAGCGCCTCAACATGAAATTTAACAACACGCATAGCCGGTTGTAAACTTCATTTGTAGGCAGCAAGTGTTTTCCCATTCCGAAAAATATTTGACATTATATACAGACCATAACATTACAATGTCATGCCAAGGTTCGTAAAGTTCTCCTAATGTAATGTGCTACGTTTAAAGTCATACTTCAAAGCACTATGGACCCGTCCCCTAACCTTTAGCTCTTATACATAAATAACATACACTTCCCCAAACTCCTTGTTTGGGTGCCGTCCAGACGATGCACTGAATAGGACAAACGGGCATAATGCGGTTTACATTTCTACAAACAGTCTAGCTCCGCCCTAATTGTTCGTACAATCGTTCCTTACCTAGCAAACTGTGACCATTCTCACTACAAGTAGGCTTGAGTTGGACATGATCGGAAAGTGTGTCGAAAGAATCGTGGAAGTTGCTGTGCGGACCAACCTAGCTCAACAATGTAGTTGGAATGCGGAAAGTCCCAACTAACAAGCAGGAGTTGAAGTATAATGGGCTGGTTTACAAGGAAGGTTTCCGCTTCCAGTGCCGTGCAGAGTTTGGGAATAAAGTTTTCTATTACACGACATTTCGCTTTGAGTAATATATTGAAAGTCTCGTGGGAGAACAAGGAGCCAAAGTCTTTTGGTTTGAACTTTCATCTAAACGTATCAAGGCAAGAGATCTGGGAGCCTCTGCTCCTCCGACCCACCCACCAATCCTCCAAGGTTCCACCGAGGCCTGCATCCTCCAGCAGAGCGCTGCTGCTCCACGAGCAGAAACAGGGAATCAGGGCACTCGAAGAGGCAGGGAAGAATAGGAAAGAAGAGGAAAGAATGGGAAAAGAATAGGAAAAGAAGCGGAAAGCTAGTTTCTCTTTCTGACACACACGGCGAAGGCGTAAAAGGAGTCGAAGAAACCACTATGCAATATCACTTCCACCACGATCCTCCCTACGTCCCTATGTGCTCAGCCGCTCCAGGAACTCTGCTTCTACTTCAAAGTGTCACAGATTGTTTTACTTCCCAAACTGAGACACGTCTATCGCATAATGTAGCTCAACCTGGAGTCTTCTTCCCACGGTGAAAAATAAGCCAAAACAACAGATCTCCTCTCAACCTCCTGTCTCTCCTTGTCAGGAAGCTTGAGTCAACACGGAAAATACGCTCAATTTATCTCATTCAATACTAAAATAACAGGCGATAAGTATCCGTCCACAAAGGGATGATGCATGATCCAGGCTCCAATCCAGCAGTTCCATTCCAGACTCAACTTCTCACAGACAAATGAAATGTGGCCGAATGACCTGAACCCAAACATGTATTTCGGAGTCGGGAGCCAGACAGTCTTGTTCTAATCATAATATTATTGTGTGTGGAGAAGAGGACATGAGTGTCCTAATAAATCCGGCCGTATGTCTCCAGACGGACTGCGGAGGGATCTGATCAGCCTGGATGGCTGGAGGGTCTCTAATTTGTGCTTCTTCTCCAGAGAAGACGAGGAGTAAATGTGCTGAAAGGGCTGGAATTTTATGGGCCTTTCTCTCTCCGCTCCGTCCACTGTCCGAGATTGAGAACAGTGTCTCTCTTACCTCTTTCTTCACACTCACTTCTGCACAACCAGACAACTTTTAAGTCTTTTTCATCTCTTTTCTCATTTTCACAAATGGATTTGAGTGAGGCAGAAAGGAGTCTGACAGAACCTGGCTACACTCGGGCAGACGCTGCCTTTATGGCCACAGAGGAGCACTGGTCGGAGATGAGAGAGACAGTGGAACAAGTCCTGACTTATTTCTCGCCTAATTCGCACAGTCTCAAATCTCAATCATTCCCTTAACGGCTTCTTCTTCTCCCTTATTCCTCACTTCGTCTCAAATCAAATTATTTACTTAGCCAGAACACATGCATGTGGTGGTAAAACCAGAAGAAAAGTCCTGCGATTCTTACACTTTCTTGAACGGAACAAAGATGCAAAATTCATCAGACTTGTCTCATCAATTTTGTATTCTTGGCACGTTCTACTATCCGAACATTAACTAGTGCATTAATAGTGCGTTTACAAGCGGAGTTCTAAAGCCTAAAGCTAGCAAGTACCGGCAAGCATCCTCAAAGCGTCTATGTTGTGGATTAGCCAAATTTGTCCAATTAATTAACCAAATCAAATGCAACTAGCAAATAGGTTGTTCAAAATCACACTTTTACCGCACTGGGATTTTGTGTGATTTCCTGTGATTCATTACGTAGGAAGCACTTCTAAGTTGAAAATCACGGTTGGGTAAACTCAAAACCCGAACAAATCACACAAAATCACAAGAAGCCACACCCTTCGAAAATCACACCGTGCAACACTGATTAGCAATCTAGTTGTACCTCGTATGAAATCTTCATCGCTCTAGTCAATAAGGGAATCATTACATCACTATCCCTGAATGAAGCTTTCTTACAAATTTGAATGTTGACTTCTTGCAGTGCACATCAGATTTTAGTAGACGTTGTAAACAAGCCCGGGTGATGTATGAACACGACTGCTTCATGTCTCTAGCCCGTTGTAAGTTCGTTTCAACCTTTGTTTTTTCAAGCTTGTAATTAATTAGGTTAAGTGCGCTTAGTGTAATAGACGAAAGTCCGTGGAGCTTATTGACCACTCATTAAACGAGCATACGTCAACTCCCAAATGAAATACTTGGGCTGGTGGTTGCACTGCGCCTCCGAAGCGTGGCCCTATGGGAATTTTTTTGCTCAACTTGGTTTCCATGAGGTCGTTATGTCTCTATAGTGAGTGGTCTGGTCCTAGTCATTAACATGCTGTATAAAAAGCTATTAAAACAAGCAGCTAGTGGTATACATAGAACATTGCGTAAAAATCTGATGTACTCACAAGTTTTATTGCTGCCATAATAATCGGAGAAAGTATGTGTTTGGGAAAGTGGAAGAAGAGAAGGATTTGAATGGGAGAGAAAGGAATTCGGCCACATTAAATACACTCTCTCGAACTCACTAAACAGTTTCTCATTTTTTCTGCTCAACAACCGTCAACTTCCTATTAGACCCACTATAATTAGGTTTTGCTCTCTTGCTCTACCATTTGCGTCTGGCCACAAAACAAGGTTTCTGACCAGCATGAACCAGCACAAGTACCCCATTAAGAGCCAGATGTCCAGACTAGTTTAACAAACCAAATCATGATTTACGATCTCTCGGATGCCCTTCGACCTCTTCCCTCTCCCAACAAACTGTCTTCTTGCCCTAGTTTCTTCTCACTCACCAATCGGACGGATTCGAGGGAAAATAGACGAATTCACTTACGTCTTACGTCACACTAAAACAAAGAACATTTAAGCTACCACACTCGCAACAGTACACATAAGCAACGTAAATATTTCATGTAACATGGAATACTTATGGGGGTGATTTTACCATGGACAAATTGGAGTTACTCTCAGCATCACCAACAAACATAAAACTGGTAAATCAGACCGGGCGCAAGATTAAAAGGAAAGCGAACTTTCGATATGGGGAAATGCAGCAAAAAAAGGCTGCCATACACTCCACAAATAGATTTTGACTCGCAAAGGAAACAGGTATTGTACTGTAACTTGGGTGTCTGCCCCGGTACGATAGTTTCAGCTGCCTTCCAAAATCAAAATAAAAAATCGCATTGCCAAAACACACTTCAAGAAAACCAACTACAGGGTGGTTCATATTCATTGACCCCCTCTGCAATTCATATATGCGGCCGACGCTACCGGTCATGTTATACCAAAATGGCGATGGAAGACAAATTGATGAAAATTTGATTGTGGATATAATGACATAAAATATTTTGCAATCGCTCGCGAGCCACCGCTGCAAAGCGCTACAAAGGAAAAAATGGCAAGTAATGATTTGCACTCCATGGAATGCAATATTTAGTGTTTGTTTGTTCTTTGCGTTTTATTTCATTTTATTTACTCCTATTATTTAACGACATATCTTTGGAGAATAATTCATGTTATTTTGATGTGTCACACGATGGATCTATTGTATGGAAGCGAAAGAAATAAAGAGAAAGAACGAGCGAACTTTGACATCCAATTTGACCATTAGGGGTCGGGTAGTTTATTTGATACCGTACGAGTTGTCCTATTGCACATTGATTAACTGGCGCAAGTAAAAAGAAGTCAATCCATATGCCCATTTTGCATATGATACGGAGTTACGTATTCTATTCCAATCGGACGCAAAGATATAAATTTAAGCTGTTGGTGAGTTAATACTTCATAGTGCTGTTGCGTATGCTTTTCTCCGTCCAAATAAAGCACAAGGACGTTGACAGGGTGAAGTGGGTGTTGCTAGAGTGTTTTTGGTCCAATAGTCCTGTTTAACCTGGTCCCAGTGGGGGTTGTGCGAGGTGGGTAAGTGAGTTAGCAGAGAAGGGAGGTTGGTCATACGAGCGTTGAGTTAGATAGGATTGAGGGGATTTGGGTCTAAATAAATAATAATTAAACTTAGTAACTAAACTCCCAAATACAATTAAGTGTGCTGGAGAAAGTTGGGGGAAAGTAAACAAGCTTTCGGATTTAGTCCACTGGTGCTGGGGAGCAGAAGTTGAGAAGATGTAAGCTGGAAAGTCCCAAGTAAATTCCCAGGACAGAAGGACGTTTTAATGACAATTTTATAGCTTGTATTCCTCTCTCATCCTCCTCCGTCTTTGATCCCAGAAATAATTAGGTACCTGCTTTTACGACTCACCGCCGCCTCGGCCCATCCAGTCTCACTCCAATTCACAACTTTCTATGCAGGTCTCACACGCCGTCACTGACTTCCACACTCACCGTTGACACCAACCAGCACGCTCCGGCTCTACAAGAAACAGCTCTGGAGTCCCGCACCGTATTGTGCTCCAGTTACAACTTACAACCACCACTAAATTAACTTTCACAATCAGGGTTAGGCCTTCAGCACTTCCTTCTTAGACTTTTATTCAAACCTCTGCGATACAGTTTTAGAACTAGAATAGATACGATACTTCATACTGAACAACATGAATAACTATTCTTCCTGATTTTAGCTTTCTCTAAATTGAATTGCTCCAAATAAGACTTAGATAGTCGAGTGGAAAATATGAGTGTTGAATAAATATGGAACGTGTAGTTACCTAAATTAACCGAGACCATATTTTAAAGATTTTACTGAAGTTCTAATTGCTTCTGCACCCCAATCAATCTAACATAGAGTAATTGCATTATTTAATAAGAAACCATGTTCATGGCACTGGGTGTATAAAACTCCAAATACACTGAATGTAAACTAGAAGGAACCTCAGAACTTCTGAAGTCGTCTGTTAGCATTCTAACAAAAATTCAAAAACACTCAAGCCCTAACCTTCATCACATGAAAGTGTAAAGAAGACTTTCTATTCAGACTTGGGAAGGAGGTGGAAGAGTATTCGATTTAACGCTCACAAGTCCCTTACCTCAAGTACCAGATTTTTTAATTATGGGTTTTCCCTTCACTTTCAGACGTTCAGATTATCTTGGTGCAATGCTGGGTAGTTTATTCAAGCCGGCAAATGAATTGAAAACTAAAAAGCCTCGAGTGGATTTTCATGTTTCTCCGTGATGTAGCTCGTAAAAGTCTTATGCCCGAGTATCGCCGTGCTTGTTTCTACCGGATCTGGCTTAGCTGTGAAATCCGGGCTTCCGTTGCTAAGTTACTTGGTTTAGAATTAATATGAGGAGACTACATGAAAACCTTCTTGAGTTATTATGAAGACGAGAATTACTGCCTTCGCTGGTCTGTATATTCCTTTGAAAGCGCCAGAAAACGTATATATTTTTGTTTTTTAAATGTTTTTTATTCCACTTCCACTCCGGTTCTTGTGTCTGAAGTGGGTCCAGTTGCATGGAAACGCCATGGAAAGTGAAGCTTGGTTTTCAGTGAAGATGACGATCCGGAACGAGCACGATCCCTTTCTCAGCGTTGAGGAGCCTTTTTGCGCCCTGGCTTGGGTGGAAGGAGGCAATTGAAGATATGATATGATTCAGGCCGGAAGAGGGAATTCATCAAGCGTGAAAGGACATCAGAGCATAAAAGTGTATTCAAGTACAGAATGTAAAATACTTCGTCTTTCCCACTTTCCATATGCCTCCTTCCACTCTCTCCCATCAATGACTCCATCCCTCCTGCACATGAATGTCATGCAGGAAATGTTTATATCCTATCAACTCAAAAATACTTCCTAGCTCCAGAACAAGATTCCCTGGAACAGTTTTCCGCAGTAGTGGAATCCTATGCGAATTATTCCTGAAACACAACTCATGTTCTCTCGGCCTCTGAAATTCCTTGACATGATGTATCGTGCTCCTCAATTTATCCCGACCACCAAACCAAATACTCATGTCTACTCTCGAGTAGTCGAGTAGGTCAATTTATTTGCTTGTAGTTGGCTGCGTTGCTGCTAGCTTCATCCTGCTTCGGTTCGACAACTCTGACATAAATACTTCCTATCTCGAATATGACATCTTGGAATCCAATCAAACTCGGGTTTTAAATCTACCAAATCTACGACACACATATACATAGAACCAGCCGAGTACATATAAAGGCAACTGATTTCTGGGCCTTCCAATGATAAGCGCATAACTCTTCTCTGCTCCTGCGGTTTCATCTGTGATGTTTTCGCCCGGGTTCACCCAATCCTTATGGAAATCCATTCTGAATTCCTCCACAATGCGTCTACAATGTATAGCAGTGGGTTGAGCATTGGATGTGGAACTGTGAGCAGAGTGAAAGTATTTCTGAATAAAGGCCTGGGCACCCTTCCTCCCGAACCTCAGCACTGTAATAATGGATTTATTGTCATTCATGCCTGCTTGAATAATAGGATTTGAAATGCGGTTGCTCACTCAACCGATCCTTCTTTGCCTACAAGGTACGAATATTCTTTCCTTTTGTAGAAAACACTTAAATTTTCATTCCCCAACCATCCGGAGAGCAAGCTCAATCCAATCTTTACATCTTGTTTTAAGCGTAAATGTTATCCACCGAAAACCAGTTCGCTGTCAAATGTCTGTTTCATGCTTTCACCTTTCCTAGAAAGGCTTTCTGGCGGATGAGCTGAGCGGTTTTACATTCAATCGCCGTCCCAAACCAGCCATTAACAACCATTTCCTTCTTTATTTTGGGCTTACAAACATAAGTTCAATGTGGATATAAGCAGGCATATGCGTCCCTATGCAATCAGATGGAGCAGTGAAAGGCCTTTTTCCATTGTGAAGCACATGTAAGGATTCAGTGTGATGCTACACCCTGGGAGGAGACACATATCATTCCAGTCCATTCACTAAACACAGAATCTCTATAGCTGTCTTTCTACTCTTTATCCGAGTAAGAGTGCCCCAAGTATTTCCATTATTAGACCTGGCTTTTTTTTTAGGGATGTAGTCCTGGTTCATCGGTCTAGTGCTTGGAATTGAGATTTCAAAAAGTCTGAGCATTTATCTGGATTCGATGAGCAGGTTTGGAATTATGCATTGAAACACATGCCTC
>JAQFXZ010001103.1:0-13662 GCA_034694025.1 Ceratophysella scotica | reverse complement strand
AAATTTTAAACCTGCCGCGCATGCCGTGGCTCAGATTCTTGAACACTTCCTTTGGTGTGGCCCATGAATTGACGACCGTCGACGTCTTAAGACGTCCGTGGCCAGAAAATTGAAACGCTTCGCGTGTATACACGTCCATGGCAGTCAGAGTGTTAAAAGAAATATCTAGAACACAATAATACCTAATTATACAAATTAAATTGACATACAAAAGCCGATTTGGCCATGGGCACAAGGCAAAGGCACAAGCCTCAAGGCAGGTATTGGTGTTGAAAAACGCAAGTAATTCCACGCTAATTGCATGGAGTGGCCTCTTTCCGTTACTGATACATACATGACGTCCGTTGTTTGTCCTTAACTTGTGAACTCTTTAACGAGTATTATACATTTTAATTTAATGAAGAAAAAAGGGTAAACTTAGAACATAGAAATCAAGTCCGAGGCCTCAAAGAAAATATTTTGTTAGAAAATCACATGTAAAGACGCAATTGTAAATATTTTTGTGTTCGATGCCCTCAATTTGTGTCGCGAAACGCCTCATCTTCAAAATTTTTGGGGTTCAAGGTTCAACAACTGCAATATTCTGTTACTCCAATAAACTGTGAGACATCATGAGGCCACGGACAGTCTGACCAGGGTTTCGATTCGAAGAGTAGCCCAGCACCGTCTACAGGAGTGCATGGAACATTCATTCGGTGATATGAATTGCGAAGACCATAATGTATTTAATTCCGCACGCTGCTTTGACGAGCATAAGTGACGGAGCAGAATTGATGTCGGTCTCACCCGATGCACACACTCAGCATCGAGTGACCACAATAATAGAGAAGATTCAGCGAGAAGAAAGAAGAAAAACTACTTTTAGTTCTTCCTTTATTCCACTCTTATTGTCAAAGGAAATCAATTGGATTTTTATGTACAGTGTACACGCGGGTGCGAGAGATGTGTCTGAGCTAATAATGGGATCAATAATGCAATTGAGCTCAGCCATAGCTCCAGACCAGACTCACTCATTGACAATTGGGCCGGGTGAAGGGAAAGGAAATTATTTTATTATGAACGTCTTCTCCACAGGCCTTTCCCACCCTTGGAAGCTTTACCAGAGTTCCCAAACTTTCTCCATCATGTGGGATCTTCATTTGTGAAAAGTGAGAACATTAATGACTTCTTCCTTCTCCTACCAACTCCTTCACGAGTCCACATAATACATATGCAAATCCTCATGAATAGATAGTTGGAATGGGCGGTGATGCAGCAGGAGATAGATTGGGCGCTAATGCTGCTCATATATGGTCTGGTGGCCATCTTCAGTTAAATTTCTTTTATGAGCACATTGCCACACCTTGTGCAATATGTCTAGCGACATATATTTAATGGGAAATAAATTTAAATGATATCCGCGGAAATAAAAATCAAAAAATTTATATCATTGCTAAAATGTAAAAGGGAAACGTCCAATTCTGAAAACAAAACCTTCGCCAGTACAGCGTCTCGATTCTAAACTGAAACAAATGTAGACACTCCGTGTCGTATCTACATCCTGATAAAACGGTCAGACAAGCTTTTCTGTCAATGTTAAATGTCCTGGCTCAACTCACTGGACATAATGTGTCCAGGACGACGAGAGAAATTGATGCGTTGTAATTATAGTGTCGCATCGTGCTCGTACATCGTACCGACTAGGCTTGCGAGTGATTGTCCGGAAAAGCGCCCATTCCGTCCATTCCGAAGCCCAACAATATATTTGACATTTTAGGAATGAAGGCTAGCGAACAGCGAACAAAATGGAGATAAGTTTGTAGTTGAGTACTGTGTACAGACGCCATCAATGCCAGGGTCTCCTCTGGGAATTTACCTGAAAGGCTAAACTTGAAATGGCTTTCACTTTCACTTTGACCAGGTTGAAAACTTTAAGTTATCAGAGGAATCGAGGAGGAGTATGTGCAAACCGTCAGGGCGCATTATCGTTAGCTTTCACCTTCGTACTATTGATGCCCCGGTGTGTTTGAGTTTGATGCAGGGTTACATGTTACATACAGCTAGTTGTATATTTATGGATGCTCTGTGGTATGACGTCATTGAACGCCAAATAAATTCAGAAAATATGAACGGAAAACATTAAATCGAGTAACCGTATTTCTTGTTGTTGAAAGTTCACGTGGTTCTGTTGTAGAAATACGGCAAGTCCTGTTCGTATTGGAGCTGCGAGTCCACTTGCCGTATTGCACAAGGTATAAATACGTGCATCCGCTTGACGTAGGATGCGGCAACTGGTTCGGGCCTAATATTTTGACGTTAAATCATCCATAGATCATCCATAAATTTCAAAACTAGCTATTGACGATGCTTGATTGATCCAATATCAGTATCAGTGTATACCCAGCATCACCAGCCAGTGACAAATCCTTCCTCAAAAGTATTCAACAAAAAGAAATCCGCATAGAAGCTCCTACATGGAGATTTCTTCAAGTGTTGATATGATTGCATCTAACCCCCCCCCCCCCCACACACACACAGGTGTTAGAAACGCAGCTATGTATTTACATTTCTCAAGAACAACACATCCTTGAGTGATGCAGTATAGGAGAAAGGGACAGGACATTAACGACAAAACAAACAAAGTTTCTTTTTGAGGGAAAATCTTCCTTGTGACGAAGCAGCTTTGGACCATGGGGAAAAAAGAAATGACATTGAACTCAAACAGAAAGGTCGGTTGAAGTAAGAAGTGGGGGTCGCCTGAAGCGTAGCATAACCTCTAACACTGCATTTAATATTTAATTAATTTAAATTTAAGCTTTCGTATATAAAGTATCCTCAATTCACAATTCAACGTAAATTTGAAAGGAATTAGAAATCATAAAAACGCCACAAACTAAAATTTAATTAAAATAGTCTATAACAGAAAAAATGAAAGAATTGACGAAGTACTTAGAATTAGAAGACTAATTCAACTTGTACTTCATTTGGGCAACAAGGTTTATGTCACCGACTAGCTGCAAAGAATGTCAAAACTGGAGGTTAAGCCACTCCACGCTCCACGTGCCACGTGGTTTACAATGACGAGCTGGAGTGAGTGGGAGAAAAGAAGAAGCTTGACCATATTATTATTCAAGACGAATAATGTAGTTGGTAACTTTCTCCTTTCAACACAACAAAACTTTCTTTGAGAACTTTCTTTTGGTGGAATGGAATGGGGGTTTGTTCTCATGCTCCCAACTGTCCACAAAAGGAGTGGGCGGCTGTTCCTTTTCTTCCGTTGATCAGTTTAGAAATCGGGATGCGGAGAACCGGGAGGAAGAGGTGGAGGAAAAAGGGTTTTCGTCTAACATAATTAATAAGAGGCGGACGGAGGAAGTGGAGAACGAGGGGAAAAAGTTTTCTCATAAGTTTCCATCTCATTTGAATATATTTTTAATACAGGCGCAACCAACCTGGATCCTCACTCACTCACAGACACAACCAACTAATATATTTGTCTTTCTCCATTCAAATCGAGCAGTTTCTTACAAATATCAAATCCAACTTCTTTAGGTACGCCATAAGGGTCTTATGGGAATTTCTGTTCTTCTAAACTCGATTTCGGTTTCGGTTTCGATATGTTGGTTCGGATTCGGAGCCCGAAAACAATTATTAATCCCCGATAAGTAACTCGAAATCTTGAAATTTTGCAATAAGGTATCTTTTCAAATCTAGCGGAACACGAAATAGCACTAAATTTAAATATTGGTTTGAATTGGGTCTGCTCCCTTGAAGAAATTACATAAACCATTTTTCTGAGATTTTCAACGATTTCTAGTGCTTATTAAGTTTATTCCAGCGCTGGGCAGAATCCTTAAAAAATTATTTTCAAAATATTCGACCTAAATCACCAAAATTCGCTTTCGAAATCCCAAAATCAAAATCAATCACTTTTCTTCGTCAAAATCAAATCATCAAGTCAAAGTCAACGATATTTTTTGATTTTAAATCGTGATTTTGAAATCAAATTGTGATTTGAAATCGCCAATTCAGCTGAAAATCGTGATTTTTCAGATACTTCTATAGAATCAAAATACAAAGTCAGGGCATTTCTTCAAATTTAAAATCGTTAAGATTACCAAAATCATGATTTTAAAATCATTGATGTTAAAAACCAAATGATTTTGCCCAGCCTTGATTTATTCAACCTAACCTGACCTACCTCATAGAGCTTTCTTTCATTATTGGGCGCTTTGGTAGCCCGCCCGCCAAAATTCAATAGCAACTTCTTTGGCAACACCTGAGCAACACTAAGTTTTGCATGTACAGCTACTTGGCGTATGTCGTAAGTGTCCTATAGTGTAATGCTTTCCATATTGGAGACAACTTGTTATATTCTTAGTTAGATTAGATTGTGCCTAAACGTGCGATATAATATGATATGTGGTCAGCCATAGGAAAGCATTCCACTGTAGAAATTCCCATGCACGATTTCAAAATATGCGATTTGGCAAGAATTCTGGCACTGAACTGCCGCTGCTCCGGTTCAATGTCCAATTTTATAGAAACTCAGCCACAACTCCTCAATTTTTAGACACTCAGTCACCCAATCCTTCAACTCCTCCGCATAAGTTGATTATACATTTGAAACCAAATCCTTCGTACTTACCTCATCTTTGGATTGGGAGAGTTCATCTTCCAACTGGGAGACTCGTTCCAGAGCAACTCTTAAACGTTCTCGTACCTGGAAAGAAGAGAAGAGAGTTTGAGATTAGACACGTGAGAGGCACGTAATTGATTCAGACACTTCCGAGGAGAGAAGTCAGTCAAGTTAGTGTAAATCAAGTTGAAATAGAGAAGGAAATTGGCGAAATAGGACAAAGGGAGGAAGAGCTCAGCTCCATTGAGTACACACAAAGTTGAGAGATTGTTTCGATATGTTTGTTCCTACACTCAGATCCAACCAACCATCGTCAAGCGACATTTTATACCAACAAAATTGATCGCTGCATCGCTGTATCAATTTTACGGAAATAATTTAAGACGAGTCATACGTCATTCAACCCATATGTGTATTCAAATTGTATAGATGTAATGATGGGAAGACTTGTCACATTTTTAGTTAGGTTAGGTAATGCCGAAACGTGAAAAAAATGTGACAAGTGGTCTGCTATAAGAAAGCACTGCAGTACAGACAATTCGAACCAGAGTCACATCACCACAGTCGAAGAGCATTCAAACAGCTGCAAAATTTTTGAGCTTTTGTCATACTGAATGCGTTCAAGAACGATCGTGGCTAAATAAAAACGAAGTCATGAATTTATACAGGTTCGTTGTCATATGTTTTTTTTTGCAGCTACGAACAGTCGTGAAACGAAGCGTTCCAATTTCGAAGTCTCCTGTTTACTTCAAACTGGAAAGTTTCCTGCTCACTTACTGCTCGCCAAAACCAGGCAGTATTGTGCAGTTTCAATTGGATGGTGGTCATGAATCGTGGAAAGTGAGGCTGAAGTGTGGTGTGGATTAGGAAGCAGCCCGAGACCAGAACCAGAGTCAAGTCAACTCACCAAAACTAATCTATCGCAGAGGACATGAACTGAAGCCTTTCTCCGCTTGTGTCCACACCACACGAATGTCAACTGTTGGCAACAAACATAGACGAACCGAACCCTATTGAAACAATCAACAATATTTGCTCTTCTTATTTCCTCCGTTCAGACGCATTCCTCAGGCTGCTCCTCTCAATTTACTTTGTATCCGTCTTTCAATTGGCTCAAAAATAGAATAGCAGTAAGTATAGGTACAGTATACGACCACGACCTAATGGACCTATATCAAGTTCTTATTAGACTTCCCAGTTCAGCTTCTTGAAAGCTGCATAAAAAAATGTCTCTGAAAATCAGACGAAGTCGCCCTTCGTGGCGGCCGTCGTAGCTGCAAAACATGAAGTATAGACTAGAATTATAACGGAAAAATTAGCAAAAAATTTCAATTTACAACAACGAAGACACAACTTAATAATTATAAAATCTGAATTCTGAATCCATATATCCTTAATGTATTCGTGAGTAGTAAATTGAGAAGTGTGTTGATAATTTTGTTGGGTATTCGTTTTGCAGGCTTTTAATTATTAAATTTCTGCGTAGAGGTTAACTTTTGCAGTATATTTAGAAAACCTCGAAAATGATGTTTGAAACTCGAAACGACCTTCAAAAATTTGAAGAAATCAGAAAATCATTTTGTCTTTTTTATTTTCAATATATCACATTCCCAATGCTTTGTAATTTTCGGTGCCGACTGTAGCAATTTTCAAAAGAGAAAATAATTCACATACCCTATAGATATAGGTGACCCTGTATATCCATACAAAAACTGCTTTTTTTCGTGTCCACCCTGTATACAGAGTGTCCCAATTAGAATGCGAATTTTTCGAATTTCGCGGTAGGTACAGCAAAAACAAGTAAATCACGTGGTTACGTAAAAAGTGCACAAAGCACCATATAGATGCAACTGTACAAATTTTCGAGGATTAAAAATTTGCAATTTTTTAGAAAAATGAATTTTACCACGTGATTTACTTGTTTTTGCTGTACCGCGAAATTCGAAAAATTCGCATTCCAATTGGGACACTCTGTATGTGTACTGTACTAGCAACACGTTGCACTAAAGAATGGGATAAGTACAAGACAGACAAGTACAATTATACTTCAGCGTTAGGCATAGAATTTAGAATTACACCAGGACGAGGACGTAAGCTATTCAGAAGCAGACCCAGACCCTCGCGAAGCACAATAGATAATTCCCACATATAATTTACATGGAGCAGGGACTAATGCTAACTGGACAAGAAACAAGCGTAAAAATGAGTAACAAATGTGGAAATCAGCTCGTTTCGACATTTCAAATAGCCTACTAGAACGAGAACAGTGAATCACGCACAGTTCACAGTTCACTGGATCCTAATGTTCCATGCTCCATAATTGGCTTCCCATTGTCAACTTTTGCTTAACGAGAATAATACACGAGAGACGAGCTTAGTTGTGGAGCTTGACAAGAACGTCCATTCAAAACTCAAAACTAGGAAGCTCCACAAAATAAACATTAACAAATGCTCTCCGTCAATGTCACATTAGAGGAAAGCTCCAGTTCTTGACTCAGGAAGTAAAAGGATCTTCAAATCTTGGAAACAGCTTCTGTCAAGAATGAAATCTAGACGAGAGGGAACTAAAACCTCTTTCAATTCAGATATGACCTTAATCTCTATTTGAAAACACAACAACTGTAAGTAAAGTAAACCCTACAATTCTTTTCTGCTTTCACTCCGGATGTACCTTCTGAAGACGGTTTTCTTTAGAAGAGCTTTGGTCCAAGGAAACCTCAGTAAGGCAGCCTAAGAATTGGAGCGCATTTGGAATTCCCAGGAGAGCAAAGATTAGAATCGGCTGATTTTTCAATTTCTATGGATTCTATTCCGAACTAAAGCCCTATAAATTCAATCCAAGGAAAAAATCTAAGCCGTTGAGACCTCTTTGTTGTATAGTGAGACTAATCAATAGACTAGACCGCAGACCTGGAAAAACCCAGAGCTCAGGCAAAGTTTGGACTAATTTTTGAGGGCGTAGTGAGAAAATGGGGAAATTAGGGATTTAGGAGTCTAGAAAGCTCAGGTGGGGAAAGTGGAGAGAAAAGTGGACAGCTCGTTTAGCTTTTCCCACCTCAGCCAAATGAAGCTTCAACTTTTATAAGCTGAGTCTGGATTCCAGATTTTAGTTTGAAGGAATTTCTTATTCTCAAAGTAAAGTCATAGTCAAGTCTCGAGAGATTTGAGTGAGGGAACAGAAGAAAACGTCACCTTCTTAGGCCAGGCTGGAGAGGCTTCTCACTTCTCCAGAATTCATGTCAGAAGGAAAAATCTGGAGTTGAATTTTGGTAGAATGGGGAGTAGGGCTTTCAAGTTTGAAGACAAATGGATGCTTATCCGCTTCTGCCGGTCTCTTACAGAAACAGAGCACTATACCTCCCCACCTACCTTTATTACATCCTTTTACTTACTAATACTACGTCCAAAAAGACCTTTCACTAAGTTTTCTCGGGCCGGGGGGTGAAGGGGAAATTCAACGAGTGGAAATGTGAGAGTAGTCCGTGGGTCTCCCGAAAAAATGAATGAGGCTTCTGGGACTCGTTCACTCAAAGCTCGGGAAAGTAGCCGCCGCGAAAGGGAAGGCGAAAAAATGGAAATATGAGCCTTTTCGGGATTCAGAGTGACGGGATGTTAACCTGTCCATACTCGTACGAGTACGAGTTGGGTGCTCCGTCAATTTCCTAAATGACCGCGGATCTGACGAATGCTTCATTGAACATAGCAGTTCAGTCTGCCAGAATTCCCCCAATATTCGAAACTTAGGTAGACTTTACCAAAAAGCCGAACGTAACTGTTTACAGAGCCTAATTGCTGTTGAAAATAATTTTAATCCATAGAGTGAGCTTATGATTTGCTAATTGTCTGATTTTTGAAGGATTGTAAGTAATACAATAATTTCTGCCAAAAGAGATAAACTCCCTCCACCTAAACTTACTATCTTTGGCATTAGATTTATTTCTTTAGCGGCGAAAATGGGTCGAATTGTTTCGGAGAAATATCCTAACCTAACCTAAGCTGGAATAAACTAAACAGCACACTAAAATATGTGTGATGTAAAAATGCAAAATTAAACAAATTTGATGCTAAAAGGCATTTGGGATGATTTGTGCGTATTTGTGATGCTAAGAAAATGGTTTCTCATTTTTGAATTTAATACAAATTAAAATAAAATAACTTAAATTTTCTATTTTCATTAACAAATCGAAAAATGACCTTGAATGCGTTAAAAAGTCCGATAAAATTCGAAATTTTTTCTATAAAGCTTGAATTCATTGGACCCGACTCTACGAATTCAGAAATTTCGAAAACCGTTCAAAATGTTAAATGCTCTACCTATTGTATTGTAATTCATATAAATCGTTCGTCAAGGTTATTATTGTCTCAAACGAAATAGGAAAGCTCTGCAAAATATACTGGCATTCCTTCCGTTGAAATTGGCTAAGATTCAAACTTTCCTTTGACTTTCACTCATGTTCCAAGTGCAAGATGCAAAAGACGTTTTCTGAAGCCCTGTCAAGTGCCAAGTGCATGGAGAATGACAAAGTCCCAGTTTTCCAGTCTCTTCTTGTGGTTGAATGATGTACGTTTCCAAACTGATAATATGAGGCGGTCTTAGTCTTCCTCAACTCTGGCATTATCATCAAAGGCACATGGCACATTTGAACCAGGAAGACCAGAGACTAGGAACACCTCTGAGGTCCCAAAAGTTCAAAGGGAGATGGTGTGAGGTGCCAGAGGGGGGATGTATGGGGCTTGGTGGCGGGAGATCGTGATAAGATCAGGTGGAAAGTTGAGTGCCCAGCCACTCTTGTTTCCTTCCAAGACTTCATTTCAATTTCCCCAACTTCCACTTCATTTCTAGCCAAAGTATGTATACCATATTGGGACGATGACTGGTTATGGCGTAAACATTGCATTAAGGCGAAACAAAAGCATTGTTTCGGTAAATAACCATATTGTAGTCGGTTAATTTACAAAAAATAAAAATAAAATAAAAATTTGCAAACAGTGAATTTTGTCTCCTTATTCGCAGTAAAGGTTTTAATTTTTAAAAATCATTGGAAGTACGAAAAAATTACAATTCTTAAACATTAAATTATGTTTCGTTAATCGCAAATAAATAGTTTTTTTTGTATTTCGTTTTTTTTAAGATTCTCATACATTAATGCTTCCACGATTAAAAAAACCAATTCAAACAGCCTTATGAATTTTTAGCATTCTAAAATGCATACAATTTGAACGACATGATACGACAGGTCAATTCGCATCCTGAATTTCAAAGGTCCACTCATCATGTTGAAATTGACAGTTCGCCGTAATGGAATTCGACAATATCACGCGTCCCCCTTAATTTCCCTCATAACTATATCGTTACTGTCGTTTCCACATTTTGAGGAATGATTGAAAATCCACTTTCTCTTAGAGCGAATTCAAGTGGAAGGCCATAGCAACGGAAATAGTCGGACCCAGGAAGTACATTACCGACTCGTGAAGTCCATTCAGCTTAGAGGAGCTGGAGCTATGCATAAGTTGTAAAATTAAATGGGAGGAAGATCCTATTCCATTTTGGAAGAATTAGAGAAGAAAGATGATAAATAACAGGGGAGCCCATCCTCTCAATTGGATCATCAAATACATAAAACCAAGTGTCTTGTCTATCTTCCACATAGTCAGCCATGCAATGCAAACGTAGTCGGATATTCTAGCCTGCGAGCCCTCCAAGACGAAGCCACCAGTGAATGTCATCTTACACATATGCATTATGGATACTAAATATTAACAACTGGCTTATGCTTGGAGGAATTGAATTATGTCGACTATTGATGAGTCTGTCGTAGGCGACACGGTTCAATGCTTGTGAAAATGAAATATGAGTGCTTAAGTTAAAATGGAAACGTACATGCGTTTTTGCGAACTGTATCTCAAGGTCAGGTTGTTTTAAAGCAAATATAAATTTGCCAATTTAACCTAAATTTTCTTTTGTACCGTAAAGTCGCAGAAATAAATTGGAGAAAGCATCAATTCAATATGCGAATCGTTTAAAAATGAACAGCTTCTCAAAAATCGGCCAAACCTATTAAAATAGTCTTGGTAACTCGATGCCTTTGCGATCAAATTTAACGAATTTAGCCAAATTTATATTAAAACTTTTTAATTCAGTCTGTTTCATAATTTAACCTAACTAACAGTACATATTTGATGTCTTAGCTCATATTGCCCCAGCTGCTTTCGCAGAACGAACAACAGAAAAGCAAGAAGTCAAAATGCGCTGTGCATTGAATGAATAGGCGCGGGCACCAGCTACGACACGCAGTGCTTGTCCCATACCGACCAGAGTTCGGCGTAGGCTAATGACGATAAGTTTGAAGGGAAGGCGAGAACAGAGTACCGTTCCACAGTTGAAGAGAATGGACTGGCACAGAGTGAGTGATGGAACAGGAAATGAAATCATACGGGAGAGGGGTTCTCATGACAGTATTGAGTCGGATGCGTGTCTGGAAGACGCCAGAATCCAAAGTATTTCCTAACTAAAAAGTAGTGTGTGAAAGCGGGGAAAATGAGTTCTTGAGCATTAACTTACCTTTTCGTCGAGAGCTTTGTGGTGCTCAAAGAGTGATTTGAGAGCTTTCAAAACTTCAACTTCTGACGAAACGCCGGACTGGGCAGCTGCTTGTCGTTTCACAACTGTCATCCGGAGTGACCTTTCGTGTCTCGAAACTAAGCACTCCAAATGTTCCAGAAGAAGCTGTAAATGGGACAATAGGCAATTTAGTTCATGAGCCAGTTCCAAGCCTAAACAAGATCACACGTGTAACCCACGTGTGTTCCTTTTCCTTTATTTCAAAAAGTGCTGGTATGTCAACTGTCGACTCAAATATGGTACAATTTCAAATTCGATTGTCTAAGATATACACGATTAATTAAGTACTCCTAATTTCTTTTATTGCACCTCAACAAATATCAAATCGGAATATATTCCCAAATTTTTATGGGTAAGTATCGTATCTTTCTGTGTTTGTGCAAAATCGATTAGCATACAGACAAACAGAATGATAGGATAGCGCTGCAGCCGATGCCCTTGGGAGCACCTGCTTAGTACAAATCGTCAAGGTTAAGCCTGGGATTCTATGTGTTCTACTTGTTGTAGAAGATAGTAGGGGTAGGTAACTAACCATAAAATATGATTTATTCGTCTATAACGCTCTTGCATCGGCGTTAATTACGCCAAATTACTATTTTCTCCATTAAAATTTCGGGTATCACCGAAAATGATTATTTTATTGGCTTTGCAGAAGCTGAACTCGGATCGAAGCCAACCAAATAAGCTCTCACCCGAAGTTTCCAAACCATTGAAAACTGCAGCAGCCTTGGGTTTTGGCTTGCTATTTGTGAATTACGTTGTGGGATCTATTTTTTATATTACACATTAAGTCGATCGCTGTAAGCTACGGAAACCTTTGGTTTTGACTTGATATTTTTGATTCGCATTGTTTTGTAGGGCAGGGCATTTTATTTTTGAAATTCAGCTCTATGAAAATGCTAACTACTGACGACTGTGGTAAATGGCAGTTTCGAGTTTTGACTTGATATCAATAAATCGTGCCTCCAATTTTTTTAAAAATTGCTATTCCACAAAATAAGCCATTGAAAACAGCTGTAAACCTTGGGGTTTGGCTTGGTATCTGTAAATCGTGTTTCTCGATGATATGATTGAAAACTGCGATAACCTTGGGTGTTGGTTTGCAACTTTGTAAATCGCACTATTGGATGATTATTTGTAAACTACACAGTCTTATCGAAAACTATGACATTGCAAACTGTGATAGGTAACCTTAGACTTTGGCTTAAAATTTGTAAATCACGGTGTTGGAAGATTTCTTTTTGAAAATTCAGTTTAATTGAAAGGGAAAGCCATTGAAAACTGCGAGCATCTTGGCTTTAGCTTCGTTTTTTACGTAGCGTATAGAAATCGCAAAGTTTTACCAACAAATTTTCGTTGGTTCTCGTTGGAAGGAATTTTGGAGAGTCTTTAGTTCATAGGTAGAGATTCTGTTGGAATTTCGCTGTTAAGCAGCAAGGTAGCATGTTGCATTCCATGAACTGAGAATAAACCATATTTACCGCAACAATTTACAATTAGCCTCCAAGCATGAACTCCCTAAGTAACTAAGTAAACAAAGGAAGAAGGGGGAAATTCCATATTTCAAAGAAGCAGAAGAGATTCCTTTGTATTCAAAACTCCGCATATAGCATGAGGAAATTACTTTTTTTTTTCTTCTCATTAGAATCAGTTCATTCGTGCATAGCGGGAGTTAGGAGGGAGTGTCTGAGTGGGATCTCAGGAGCTTCGCAATATCTGCGGACAGGATTCTTTGGGACTTGAGGGTAATCCGGCCTGGAATCCGGAGAAAGAGAAGATTACAAGGAGATGCAGTATGTACATACAGAGAGAACGGGGCTGGTCGCTGGTCCACACATGGGAAAAAGTAATAACTAAGAATTCTTTGATGAAGGAACAAGAGGAAGAGTAGCAGAAGCTTACCCGCGTATTATTTCTCTCAGCTTTCAGTTCACAAATCTCCTCTTCGCGTTCCAAGAGGTGCTCCCGTGCCTGGTTCAACTCTTTTGTTAGACTCGCAAATTCCTGCAAAGATGGAAAGCAAAATGAGGTTGAAAAGAAAATTTATATTGCCGTTTTAGAATGATTACAAGGGCTACAGTCAAGACATGTCAGGCTGGAAGTACTAATAAAATGACAACATTCATCTTCCTACACTAATTGAAACTGGGGCTGATGAAATTATGAGTCCCACAGAAATTCAGGGATCGGAGAGCCGTAGGTGTGAGATTGCGCTGAAATTTGCATAGTAGTTGGGATGGAACATGGAACTAGAATCTGGACTCAGTTGAGTTGGAGAAGGGGAAAGTTAGAGTGCCTTTTAGCTCCTCATGCGAAAACTAAGATCAAGCTCAGATTTCAGGTTTTGAACATCTTATTTTGGAGAAAGGCTGAAGGCTGTATTAAGCCTTGAAGCTTTAAGGTCGCTGAAGTCTACTACTTA
>JAQFXZ010001102.1:0-13663 GCA_034694025.1 Ceratophysella scotica | reverse complement strand
CACTTATCTCGATTCCTCTCGCTCCGTCTCGCTCCCTCCTTAGAGTCGTGCAACACGTATTCCTGCACGACGTTCGCGGCTATGTACTTTCCATGATTGGATTGCTAAATATAGTAGGTTCCTTTTGTTAATACCATTTATACTCAGCAGTACACGGCAAAAAATTATCGGTCTGGGCTAATTGTTCGGAGTGTGCAGTTTACTTGGCATTTGACCATTGGGAAATATGATTCGAAAAAATCGGAAATCACTTTCATAAGAACGCATCTAATGTAAGTTTATATTATTCAGCTATTTAATATGACTTTTGCTTATTCAACTTCATCGTAATATTTTGAATGAAAGAGCAACTATGCTATGTTCTAAAATTTAAAATGAAGTTAATTAGAGTAATAGTAAATAGTAAATTTTACACATACATTATTTTCCATTTCATGTACATCCTAATGTTGGCTTTAGAGAGAGACCAATGAATGTACAGTGAACAACATTCGTTTTACTTAAAGTAAAACAATTGAATAAATTCAATTTGAATCAAATCAAATTTTAAACTAAAAATAACAAAAACTAAAATGTGAATTGTCAACTATTATGTGAATTTAAGTTGATTTACCAACGGGCATGTGAAATAAATCCGTTGGATTGAAACGCTAAGTGTAATAGAAAAAAGCGATAAAAAAATGAGGATTTATTATAATTGTGGATTTTCCACATCCAAGACTTCATATTCCTCATTTTCTTTCTCCTCTTCTTTTTCTCCACCGTCGTCGTCCACATCCTCCCTATCTTCATCATCTTCATGGTCTTCCTCATTTTCATCGCCTCCCACTTCCAAGTCAGCACCTTCTTCTCCTAAGAAAGCCTGCATGGGTATAGTGACCCTGAAGTAGCCGCAAGGGCCATGGACGGGTACGTGCGCTTTGAAGCATTGCGATTTGCGATGCAAGAGAAGGGTGCGTGACAACCGTACAAAGCGGTACAAGACTTGGGACTTGAAATTACGGAAATGCTATTTGGCACTCAACTGGACTCAATTTCTCCAATTTTATTATCATAAACTCCTCGTCTCTAATCCACTTTTTTTTCTTACAAGTTGTTAAGCATTTTTACCTTCTGAGAAATAAAGAATTGACAAAAATAAGAGATAGGTACCCAAAGTTATCTGCTATTTTTTGAATCTGACGCGACGCCCAGAATCTTGCCGGCTCGCGAAGATAACTAATATTTTGTGGGGTATACCAATGCATATCACAAATTATGAATTAATATTTCAATCACTTACCTGAAGTTACTCCCACAACTACCTGCACTTCTATTGACACCTCAGGCAATGTCAACTCCATCATGAGTTCCTCAGTATTCTCCAAGGCGCTCTATACGTTATCTTATACGTATATTTATCTACCTAAGTTTTTGATCGCGCATGTGATGTGAACAGGTCACTTAGCTTTAGATAATAAATCCAATTCAAATTAAGTTATTTGTTTATTAAAATGCGAATTTTTATGGTAAATTATAAACAAAAATAGCCAATACGGAGGTCTAGAGGTTTAAAGCCTGAAATTTACTCATTACATTTAGTGCTTTATGTTATCAAAGTGTGATAGGTATTTCTGGACATTCGTGAAGGATGAAAACATTAGACTAATAAATTTACAGGTGTTACGTAATCCAGTGGCCCGTCTGTTGCAATTCCAAAAACTCCGCCGAGTGGTACTTGAGTCTCGTACGCTCCGATGAGTTGAAGTGGAACTGGTCCTTGGTTGGCAAACTTACAACTCCGGGTAATGTGGAGTGGTCCTAGATAGTCCCGCCTGTTCCCAAGTCCCCGGAGTCGTTCTGGAGTGGTGGAGTGGTGGAGTGGTGAAATAGACAGATACGAACACCTCAGAACCGATTATCGACTCTGTACTTCCTGCTGCTGCGACAACAGGATAGAGGGAAGAACTCTGCCTTCTAACTTATTCAAGGAATACTAACTTGCTGCTAGCTATTTGGAGTTTTGTTGAAGAGAGAATAAAAGAGCCAGACTACTGTACTGGTTGCTGTTCAGACAAATAGTGATTTTATTTCGCAAAGGCATCGAGTAATCATATTAAACCAACCACCGAGTCAATGTATGTAAAGTAACTGTACTTATCAACTTTCATTCATTAGCATATTAATACTTAAATTGACATTATTATTTTTTACTTATTTTTTTCCTAGTCAGCAGGATGGAAATTCCTGGTCAGCAAGGTTAGAGTATAATTTTCCTATTTAATCTAGGTTTACATAAACTCTCTCTGCTGCGTGGACAGATGTGTTACTTTGTATGGGAGAAAAACTGGTTACTCAGCTCAAATCTCATGAGATCAGGCCATGAAGCAAGGTTTCGTCAGCATAAAGTAAAGACGTTATAGTTATTTTCTCTCTGCATGACATTTTCTTTCATACGTATCTTATCTTATGCTGACATGCACATCTGCCCATTTGGACTTTGAGTTTGTGCATGTCTGCATTTTACAATTCTTTCATTCCTTTCTTAATCATAAATTTTGCCTACTTCTAATTATATTATGATTCGGGGAATTCCCGGATCGTAACACAGGGCGATTTTGGCGGTCATATTTATGCATTGAAACAATTTATTCTGCAATGTCTGCCAAATTCAACTTCTCTTTAGAAGTTGCTCCTCGTCTCCTATTACCATTTGTGGCACCAGCTGCAAGCGGTTGATTCTGAGCGATAGTTTCGAGCACTGGAATCCCGACATTCTCCTCTATGTCTAGTTGCAATCAAGATTCAGCAGCGGCGTCTATTTCCTGAAGCCATGCTATATCGTTAAATCCTGGGATGCCGCAATATCCCACGAACCTGTGAGGTCGACCAGCGAATTCATAGTTTTTGTTGTCGTCGTAGTCTTCTTCCTCAATCTATTAGCGTACTTGATACGGTCGAGACGAAATAGTTCAAATTCTACAAGGATAGAAAAGCAGAACGTATTGCTTACTCGAATATTCATGTCACTTCTGGAGTTCTCACAATGATGATCGTCATTCCAATATTTTTCTGCAAGTCTAGGAATAAAGTTAATTAGATACAAACTTTTTTAAACAGTAAATTTGATGGTTTTTAATTTTCGAAACTGTGAATTAGATTTTCAATTATTCAATATAACATGAAATAATATCTCTAATTATACTTGTTCACATGTTCAACCATCTTTATCCATTTAGAAAGAGGGTACTCATCCATTACTTTTTTTAGCATGTTCTAATACGAGATAGATGTCTTGCTTGGTATTCTGTAGCTTAACCTGGCGCTTCATATCATTCCATAAAAACTCGATGGGATTTAAATCACAGTTGTAGGGCGGAAGCCTTACAACTGTATGTCTCTTAGTTTTTAGAAGAAGGTCGATTTCGTAATTTATTCGAATCACCCTTGACGGACTTTACCAGATCCCATAAATCTGTCCGCAACATTTCTTTTACAAGTTTGAGAACAATGTCAGAATTTTTCCTCTTCTAGCAGCATACATGACCTGCTTGGTGTCGGAAGACTTTCTTTTCGGAAAATTCGACTTTAAATGATAAGGTGCATTTTCCATACCAATAATGTGCGGTCCCTTATTAGCAAGGTATACCTTTCAAATTATCGATCTACTTCAAAAAACCTAAAGTGTCAAGAATTTTAATACTTTTGTTCACAAATAAAGTTGACTAAGCAGAAATTCTAAAATTCTAAACACATACTCTATATTTTGGTAATAATCCCCAACAACGTCGTTTTTTTTTCACTTGATATATTCTCTGAAGTTCACGCATGATTCCTGTCTTTATGTATCCAGCTCCAATAATAATCAATCTAGGCGATTTTCTCATTTTGTGCTTCGCGAATGAGTAGTCGGTATATTGTTTTAGATCAGTGATCCTGCGTGGCCTCAGAACCTCAACCTTCAGTCCATTTGTTAATGCTTACCGCTCCAGTTCATCAAATTCATACTTCAATTCACTTGTGTATTTCCATTACATTATATTCCATTACATATATTTCCATTACATCTTCGATACTGCGTACCCACCGAGTCCTACTCCACCACTGGTCACTAATGGAATGAGCACAATTCTAAGTGTAATAAGTTCTCGTTTTTCTCAAACAATTATTCCTCGGGAATGTCTTGGAAATATATCAGTCGCTTGAGCACAAGCTTTTTCTAATTTACCTGGAAGCAGCTCTTCATTTTCACAGTGAATCTTCATTATTCTTGCAAGTATAGGTTACACAACATCCGTTGGCATCAAGAGGCAGGTTGACACTAATTTCATTGATATTTTGAATGCCTGGAATCAGGTCACAATCGGAAGGAAAACTGGTTACTCGGTGTTCTTATTCTCCTACAATTTTCTTTATTCCACAGTTACCGTCAAGTAGTGACTACTTGGCCTACGCCTTCTCGTAATAAAATCTAAACATACATTTTTATCCACGGCTTTCTGATTAGAAATCTGTAAAACTTCCTACGAAGCCCTAGTTCCAAAAGCTTATGCATGGATATTTTTCTCAATATCTTAATGCTGAATTCTATGCTAGACCCGGTATAGAATTGTAACGAACAGGGTCCAATTTGTATGCTTCCGTTGTTATTGAACAAAATTTCTCAAAAACGCAAGCCATTAACAATACACATAAATGAACATAAAAATCATGAAAAAGTATTTTTAGTTGGTAAACATTTGTAGTGAAATGAACCAATGAGTCCATGTATTCACATGGATATGCAAGCTTAACAAATCTATCGAAGTCATTGACTACTAAATGACTGTCGAATCCAAAAAAGTTATGAAATCCCACTCTCAAAATATTAGTAGTATCTTGTATAATTATATTCGTAGTCCTGCTCACCATAATTCTAAATTCGTTTAGGTTTAATATGTGGTTTATTATATGAGAAATCCCGCAAGCTTTCTGGATATAAGCTCAAAATTTAATTTGGAGCCATTGGTTTGCTGTGTGTCTTCTTCCACTCAAAGATCTCATCCAATTTCTTCGTGACAGCAGCTGTATTATCATCAACTTTCTTGGTGAGCTTAGTGATGGCAACAGCATTATCATCCACTTTCTTAGTGACAGCAGCTGTATTATCATCCACTTTCTTAGTGAGCTTAGAGATAGCAACAGCATTATCATCCACTTTCTTAGTGAGCTTAGTGATGGCAACAGCACTATCATGCACTTTCATAGTGAGCTTAGTGATGGCAACAGCATTATCCTCCACTTTCAGCGTCAAGTCAGCTATTCTTTGTTTGGTATGCTCCACAATATCGAAGGTGTTGGTAACCTTCATGTCCATTATTCCTACGGTGCTTTTAAGTTCACTCACTCTTCTTTCAATTGTTGTAATTCGAGTTTAGATGTCCCGTAAAGTATCTTTTACATGAGTGGAATCGGCAGTAAGGTATAAAATGGAGGATTTTTCGCTTATGAGCTCTTCCTTCCGATCCTTGAGAGTTTTTCTGATGGGTTCTAACACTGTTTCGTCGATACTTTCTTCGAGTTCAGAGAGATTAGAGAAAATACCGGCCTTTTTCTCCATCGACCCTACGTATAATTGTCATGTGATGGTTTCAAAGTCAGAATAGAGAACATATCTGGCCTTCAACTCAAATTTTATGTCTTAAAATTCTGTAAATTTATCCTCTGATAGTTTTGCAATTATACAACTCTTCAAATGATTATAACTATTTTCTTTTAAGTTATATCTCTAAAGACTGTATAAGCATAGCGTACGCTTATGATTGTTCTGTAACACCGGTAAACAAGTAATATTTCTGATAGTACAAAAATTGTACTTTGGTTTGGGATTTCGGTTTGTGATTTAGCCTCTCATGGAACGGTTAGAAATAACAAGTTTATAGTTTTGCAATAATTGTAGATATATTAAGATATGAAAGCAGGCATTACGCCTGGTTCTAGTCCTTGTTTGTTTTAAATACTATCGTAAGAGAACGCAATAATTGCTGCTTTGTTCACACGTTCAAATATTGGAATTTGGTCAAATTGGACCTGATAATCTATACAACATAAGTCGTATAATTTCTGAAAGAGATGGTATTTGCATACTCTATTGGTATTGTTTTCTTTAGGAATGAAGCAAACTTAGGCAGATGATGTCAACAGTGATATTATCCACGTTAATAATGTATTTCCTATTTAGGAGCAACTTTGGCGTTTTAAAAAAAAACTGCCACTTAAACTGATACTACTTGGTCTATTCAAAACGAAGACCTTCAGCAAAGAGTATTTGATTCCAACAATACTGACACCGTGCTCCTGTAAAAAAGACTTCCGTTGCCCCGTAACTAATATTTCACTTTCAGTTACATAGAGAGGATAGCTAAATAAGGCATTCCGAACGCCGGCAAGGTCAATGTTCGCAATTCCTAAGATTCGCCTGACAATTTTTAAACTGATTTTAACAATTTTTCTAGAGCAATTCATATTTTAAGTAGATAATTATAGTACTTAACTACTTATAGCTGTGAGCTCTAGCTTTCTGCAGCGAGACTCGTAAAATACATTGATGAATCCGAAGTGCAGTGCAACTTTTTAAACCCAAAATCCATTCTTTAATAATCTGAAATACGTACAACCTTGAAGCCCGGCCTATCCTACTCCTCGTGACATGCTGGGCAGACAGGGATAAACCTTTTTGATTGGTTCGCAAAAGAATAGTAGATGCTATATCTGAGATTATTGAAGGATTGACAAATATTGGCATACCGCCTAAGGCTCTTTCTATGGGAAATAATTCAATTCTGGGCGATAGAATCTCACCCAACAACTCACGATGAATTCAGCTCTGTCATTTTTAGAACCCACGCATGGAATAGGAACGAGGATAAACAGTTGTTCATCAGATATATTCTTGTTTACACCATACTGTAATACTGTGTCAACTGTGTCAACCACTACATATGATATTAACGCAGGAGATTAAGTTAGCAGATTAGTGAAGTCGGGATTTAAAACTTCAAACGTACTATCGTAGTTCTGCATGTAATTGCAATATCGAATATTGAATGAAGAGCATACAATGCATCTACATATGGTGTGGGTTCGGAGAGGAAGTGGGAACCTGCAACGCATACACAATACATGCAATACTGTCCTGACGCTTTTAAGTGAATATTCTGCACTTTTAATCATAATTTAAAATACTTGTGTGCACAGAATTTTAAAAAATATTGATGTATCCACTTAACACGTCCCTTTGGTTGCTGAATACTCTGCATGACTCATCTATGAGATGGAAAGGCGTGATACTGCATTAGCTGCCAAAAACGACATGCAGGATGATGCTTTGTATATTCCTTTAGCAATGTTAATCGCACCATGCTCATACTCATGCGGTTTTCAACTAGAGTTGTAACTTGGCATTACCACGTCAAGAATGAGCGGGACTAAAACAATTCTTGCTAAAGCAAAACAGTTGGAACTAAATCACTCATGGTTCAATCTGATCGATTGATATTCACACATGCTCCGGTTTCTGTTTTCTGTTAATATGCCCGCCATTAACACATCACCAGAATGAAGCTCGATAAATCGGCACAAAACTTTATGAAGGCAGTCTTAGGTCTGGCTAATCTTATTTGCGAATTTGCCCTGATGTCAAGCAAGTGTTTTTGAACTAGAAAGGGAAACTGATGTTATCTTGTCGTAGCATACTCCAAGAAAATATAGTGCATAGCTGCTAAACCTAGTTAAACTATTTTTAACAGTGCAACTAGCACTTTGAAAAGTATTTCAGAGGATTCCACTGACCTAATGCAGTCTGTTGTCGTACTTCGTACTATTAGCATATAGCCTAATATCTTCAGCTGTGGTAAGATTAAGGATTGCCAACCAGACATATATAATTCCGAACCAGGCCTAATAAACATACATACATACAGTCTGTGCTAAAAAATATTTGTTTAAAATATTTTTAACATATGTTCAACCGGACGAGCTATACTCCTTGGTTCTGTCTCAGCTCTTCGAACAGATAAATTCATTGTGCGACAAAGAAAGGCGTTTGATTGTCTTGGGTGATCTAAACGCTAGAATTGGAGAGTTTAATACAACCGATACCGAGCGAACCAGCACTGACAAAGTTCTGAATAATAAAGGGCAGAGATATTGGAAATACTGAGACAGAACCATCGAGCTCGTGATATTGAGCCGGCCAAAAATTCTAATTTCATTCGGCACTACTGGGCCTTGAAGCTTGATCCAAACCCAGAACGCTACCTTGAAGTTCTGACCTTGCATTACTACTAAGATACGATTGCCTAAATTCATCTAAACTGCCTAATAGTTTTTAACGGTTGTAAAATCATCATTCAGTAGTGTCATTCCATCATATCGTAAAGAGATGTTGGCTAAGCTTTGAACCATCCGCTTAAGCCCAGTAGCAATACGAAGCTGAGTTGTCAAGGAACGGACATTACGAGTAAGATGGACTTCACGAGCAGGATTTTGCTCGACACGAAGCATTACAGATGTGACACGTGCATTAAGAACCGAAATGCGTTTAAGTATAGTGACGTTACGGTCCGCCGTTCCGACGGTACAAAGTTGAAGTTGTCCGAGGCTGAGTGTGCATGCGTACCAATTTATCGTGAAGAAACAATATACGTAATTGTGGAGATTTTTTGGTTGAAAAGTCACATCAAAACGACAATTGACACATAATATATCGCGGTTAAATTCCAGCTTTCTTGTAGTACCATGTTTTATGTCGTCACTGCGGAAGTAACGAGGACGTTGATGTGGGCGAACAGTAATCCGCGCAAACCTCGAACAGCCAGAATAGGCAGCGATTTTGGAGAAAAAATGCTTGGTGAAACTTGTAGAAAGAAGTGACTGGCCGGATAATGAAAGAATGCACTTGCTAAGTTGTGGAGGAGTGGTAGTTGACTTTCTCTGCGCTGGTGGAGAATGAGGATGAGGTGTTTGCTGAGAAGCAGAAGAAGAGTAGTCGGAGGAGTAAGACGCAGCGGAGGAAGTGCAAGAGTCATTGGAGCTTGTACTTGAGTCTGACTCAATTTGGAAAAAGTCTTTAGAATCTTTGTCTTCATATTGACTATGAAAAGCAGTGGCAGGCGAGCAATGGGCCATTAGTCGTCGAACATGAACTGTTTCTTGACCTACAACCACTTTACTCCAATTAGGAAAAACAGGTGAAATGATATAATTCGAGACAACGATTTAAGGATCTTATATGGACCATTCCAGCACAGAGTGAACTTTCTAGCGAGTCCAGGTTTCACAACAGGTGTGTAAATCATCACGGAGTCCTCTTCCCGGAAGAAAATATCCTTCCTAATTTTGTCATTGAGTAGTTTACTGCGCTGTTGTGCGGTTAGAAGATTGGTCATGGCCTTTCTTTGCACTGTTTGCATATTTAAAATGACGAAACATCAGCAGATTCATGTTTTTTGTCAAAAAGAACATCCAGCGGCATTTTCGGATGTCTTCCGTAAAGAAGATAGTACGGAGAATATATAGTCGACCCTTGAACAGTGGTATTGATCGCAAAAGTGGCTGTGCTGAGATAGATATCCCAATTGCGATGATCTTCACTTACGTACTTGCTCAATATATCTTGGAGTTTACGGAACTGCCGTTTAGTCAGGGCATTGCCTTGACGATGATAGGGAGTAGAATAAATATTTATCGCCCCCAACATAGAATTTACACGACTAAAAAAATTTGATTTATAAATTGAAGCATTAACGCTAAGAATATTTTTGGGAACTCTATGTTGGCATATTACATTATCAATATTAAAACTAGCAGCGACTGAACTCATTATGCGACGAATTTCTTTTGTAATTACACATCGAGTAGCATGATCGATTCCCAAAACAATATACTTGAAACCCTTATTGGTCATTGGAAACGGGCATGTCAGTCAATGAAGACTAAGACCCAAGGTATTCCAGGTTTAATGCTTGCCATTTTCCCCGCAAGAAACCCCATCGGTCTAAAATGCATATTCAATTACGTTCAACAAATTCTCATATCATGCACAAGTGAGAATCTGAATGGGTATGATATACGTGTAATGGATATAAATTTACTTTGATTTATTTTTAATTTCAATTGGTACATGCTACATGATCACCAATGAGCATCAATCAGATTTGAGCAGTTTAGCACGCCCTCCTCTATCTTCTGGAATTTCCAGGATCCTTGCTCAATTCCATGATTCCTCCGGTGTCCAAGCCATATGATATATTTCCTGACCGTAGTAAGCCGCACGTGTGAATTTGAATCCTTGGTGCCGAAATTGCACCATGTAGTTTACCGGCTCAACATCTCGTACCATTTGTACCTCCATAATATCTGATCGATTATGTAACAGGGTGTCAATATCATGTTTGATAGGGCAGATACCCTGGTTGTTCAAACTTCGCAGGATGTGGTCAGGTCGAAGCTTGTCCGCCCCTCTTTATTTTACTGTGAAGAAATTAAGCACGGTGGGAGGCTGCACGTCAATTACTTCCTCGTCGAAGGGTTCCAGGTCAGAATAGGGATTCACGTGGGAAATAGATGTCGATATTTGTATTTAGTCACAAGCGTCCCAGTTTGTGCTATTCATTATCATATTCATAAAGACACGTTAGTATGTAGCAAGGAATTTTTCAATTTTTGGTCGAAGGTCACAAGGTGGCATTGACGTTTCTTCAAGTGTCCGAGTTCGATTAGGCGAGATTTATTGAACTGGATTCAATCAAACGCTTAAACTGTCGCTTGTCAGTATACAGTTCACGCTGTGATTTGTTAGCAAAAATTATTGGTGCCATATTGACTCGATTAGAAATTGATTGTAGTAGACTGCTCAACAAGAAAAGTCAGACTGAGTTTTTTAAAGTTTATTTTAGGGTTCAGGTTTCTTTTATTTTCACATTGTCACATGCTCTGGGATGGATAAATCCGTAAAAGATATCCCAGCGAATATTCCGTGTCATTTTTATGTAGTTTAGCCTGAAGTGGACATACTATTTCATTTACTATTATTAAATACAAAATGTTCGAAATCAGGCTGAAGCAACAGACTGTGTTGCGTCATAGTTTGCATGTACTAAATATGATTTTCCATTTCTTTGCCTGTATTATATTTATGAATGCGAGGGTTTACGACCCTAGTTTTACTTAAAATATTTATGCAGCGGACAGATTCCAATTACTTCTCGCTAATCACGACTCTAACAACTTTGTGTGAATCATTTTTGCATGCGTTTTAGTGCATATATTTACTTCATGACTCAAGCCTAGAGGTGACATAATCATATTCAGATATCTTTCCTTTTTTTAAAGCAAATCCATCAAAATATGAAGCCTTTTGATTTATTTAATAATTTAATAACTTTTGCACAGTTCAACATGCAATTTGCTTTACACAGAGACTTGCCTCCATATAATCACCGCATATGAATGACTCAGACTTTTGGAGGTGACATGACAGCCATTTTGCCTCTTTTAGTGCATTTAGATTAAAAGAGCCAATCTGTTTTAGTGTATGCTAACATCCTTTTCAGGCGGAACTTTAAAAAGTTCTTTAATCTTGTCTATTAATTCCGCTTCTGTGTCGCTATCCATCTCTACTAATTCCTTCACAGTAACCGAAGTGATAAAAAAGATAATGTTAGTAATATATTATGATGAACTCGTTGCAAATTTAAACAAGGCTCTCCTTCTTGGCTCATGATATACGAAACGTGGAATTGTTCAAGTCCCACGAGGGTCTTCTTTTTTTCGAAATCTGAGTTATGTGCGCGGAAACTGGCAGGTTTCCGACAATACTGGTGCCATACCACAGCAGCTTTGACGTCAGCCAAATTTATGTGATCGTCTGTGAGCTCACTATGTGGCCTTCTAGAATTGAAACACGATCATTGGTAAGGTTGGAGGGGGGATGTCTCTCACATGAGTCTATAGCGTTCATTAGTACCTTTGACGGGGATATATGGTAGGACACACTGTTTAGCTGCCTTGTACGCCCATTTTGCAAGTGTCATCTCATCACCAAGGGAAGATTGGCCCAAGCATTGGCGTCAGCCATTCTTGAGCTTCCGTACAACTGAATGACTTCCGTAAATATTATTACGATATTTATATAAGTCTAGATATATCGATGCAAGATGTTCACTTGTGTTCTAGATGCATGTTATCCTGTTTTAAAAACTACATATGGTTTGACTCAGGAATATCCATGTGTTAATTATGAGATCTAATCCTAATGAAAATGCACGTACGACTTTAATCGGTTTGCATAATATTCCAGATGTTGAGTCTTAAGATTCTGAGACTTGGACTTAGTCCATAAAGCTGTCGTGTAGTACAATCGTCATTGACGTATCTGACATAATACAATAAGTAAAATTGTTATGATGTTTAATTATGCAAAAATCGGATGATAAAAATTCAAGAGGAGCTCCTTCTGGGAAGCTACACGGGTCAAGTTTTGTTTATGGCTAATTTAGAAATATAATAGACTCAATTATACTCATTGAATAACATGTTTGGAAACGCATGTCAATTAAAATACTTACTACTTTTTCTATTGTCCATGATTCTAATACATGAAAATGCTGTGCATTATTGAAATCTCCGCGTTTGACTGCACTGCAATTATTTCTTGGCTGGTTTTTATCCATATGATAAAAATTTTAACCCTGGCGCATTTGCAGTTTTACCTGATTGTCAATTTAGGTCACTTACTTTTGGCCTTGTCATCAAAGAGTTACTGACATAATGGGTAAGAACTTCGGAGTTTTGAAATTAGCATTCATTTTCATATTACTCTTTATTACATGAATCATTCTATAAAATATTATTAGCCGATTGCCATGTTGGAATTGCGTGCACTTCCTGCATTTCTGCATTCAGGTACTGGATCAGGGATGACCACCTTGAACGGTGCTGTTTGGGATTTCGAAAAGGGACATGGTTAATGGACCGATTGGAACGAGACGGGAAAGCCAAAGCATTGTTTTGACCAGGTTCCAGATCCCGACTCCAACAATCTGCATGAAGCTGACTTTCCAACCGGCCTAATTTTAGTAATTGCACTCCTAGCTATACTCATAAATAAATAGTAAATTAAATTATATTTTAAATACAATTCCACATAGACAAAATATCACCATTTCTATAAGCTTTATGAATCACATGGCAATTTTAGCATATGCATTATTAGTTAGAGCTGTAGTTGCATGGGTTTGGAGTCGGTGGGGAAGGGAACGGGTCTATGACCTCAGTCATCGTGTTTCGTGGTGGTGGCAGGCAAGGTCGGGCGGTGGTTCGATTGAACGCCCTAGATCAGAATGAGATCAGAATGATGCAGTAGTTTTTCCCCAACCCCATGATGTAGAGAACGGTCCAAAGCCTATTGCTCAAGCACTGCAAAATCCAGTGCCAAGTGAAAAAAATTCCCGGAAGAAATTCCATTATTACCAGCATGACAGGTGGGGGCTGAATTGTATGGAACTAAGGACATTTAACACGAGCATATCATCTTTCCTGAATTTTGCCTTCTATAGGCTGTCTCTATGATTTGCGGAAAATCGCGGCCCATCATTAACGGCCCATCATTCGCGGCAAATCATTCGCGGCCCATCATTCGCGG
>JAQFXZ010001101.1:0-13665 GCA_034694025.1 Ceratophysella scotica | reverse complement strand
TGTCCGTATTGTGGAGCCATAAATCCAAATTGCGAGCATCTCGTCCACTGTCAATCAGCTGATCCACTGTGGGAATTCATTTGGGAACTCCTTCGAAAGATGGATATTAAAATCACACGAAAGGAAAAATTATTTGGATACGAAAAACTTTCTCTAGTCAACACATTTGTTTTCCTGGCCATCGTCGTAATTTATAGGAGATTTATTTTCTATGTAAATAGCGGTAATACCGACTACGATCTAGTGAAATCGTACAAATTAGTATTATTTGAGAAATTATACATTAATTATCTAGTACACAAGGCTAACGATAAGTTAGATTTATTTACCGATTTTTGGGGATCAGGGACGGGTTTTTTCGTTATAAACAATCAAGATATTAGTGTAATTTGGTAGGCTTATTCTGGCACTTCAATCATGCCTTAATTTCTCCTATCCTATTTTTCCCCCCATGTCTTTCCCTGCATTGACTTTGGCCCAAAGTCAAGGCTGACCGTCCGCTTCCGGTCGAGCTGTCCGCTTCCAGCTCAAATATGCCTCTAAAGTCAATGTGTCCTTATCCCCCCCCCCCCTTCTCGTCTATTTCTTTTTCACCCTTAGTTGCCAGATTAGCGACTCCAACTTATTCATTCTCATATACAAATTATTTAGTAAATGTTTAGTACAACTGATGACAATAAAACCAATTGGAAAAAAAAAAAAATTAAATTAAAAGTATGGGGCTCAATTTAGTAAATTAGAACTATGCCAGGAAGAAGTTTGTGACTATAGATTTCGGATAAATGTTACTTTAGTAAACTCACGAATATGGGATCCTTTATTTTTGGCTGTAACAATTACATTAAGGTAATATGCAATATGATTGGCTTTCTATTACTCTTTTTGTAATGAAAGTTTCCAATTTTATTACACAAAAATATCAAGCTGAATAACATTTCTATTATCGGTAACACTAAGTATAATACGCTTTTCAGATTTGTGTGTAATATTTTTGGCACGGATATTGTACCCACGGATGTATTGCTGTTGGAATTGCATTTAGAATTATGGATATTTTTCGGTATTTGATTTAGACATTTTAGGAGGATTTGATAAATAGGATTGGAATCTGAATTCGAATTGTAATTTTCATCCCGAACTTCAATTAAAAACTCCAATTCTTACATTCATTCCCTCTTAGCCTCAAGAACACAGCTCGAGGGCACTTTCTCTGTGGCTTAATCCTGACTTAGTATACACTAAGCTAAGCAGACAAACAATATCAGTGACTGTCACTTGCGAATTCCAGAAAAAATAGAATTCGGCAGTGGTCATGTTTTTGTCGTCACCGAAGGTTCGGAAGGGATTCTTTTTGACTATTTACTTGTTGGGCAAGATCATAAGAAATGATTCTCAAAATCATTGACTATAAAATAAAGTGTCGAAAAAGACACGAAAAATACCTTCGCGGCGCAAGCGGCTGGATTTTCACGTTCACACTGATGGGCGTCAACCTGCCCACGTTCAATTGCTGTTTAGTTGATTCTCAAAAGTTATGAAATAGAATGGAAATGGGAACCATATACACTAGTTTAAAACTGTTTACTCTAGCTTTGTTGACAAAATGTGTGTGTCACTTAATTGCTGGCTTTGCTATTAGAATAAAACATCCTCTTGTAGTTCAGAAGGTTTTTACAGAGTTTAGTATATTATCGTTCAGAATATTACTCTTATTTGAACGGGCGTGAAAGTCACGCCGCTCCTTCGTGGACTAGCCAGTTTTAGAAAATAGAAGTATTAAAGTTACAATATACAGAGCAGAAAACTTGTTTGGTACTTTAGTAAGGGAGTGTCTTTTTCGACACTTTATTTTATTTCATACAGCAATTTTAATTTGTTGGTTGACATAACAACAACAGCAACAGCAACATGTATGTTGCCTGTGGTAGCGTACGGGTCAGTACTGTCCACGAAGGTAAAAAATCATAGAAAATTCGCCTCGAAATACTAGCCTCAAAATATTCGCTTTTTGCCTTCAAAGTTATAATTTCAAAGTTAAAATTTCGCTATATAACAAAATCAACGATATTGCTTTCATTTTAAAATTAGGTCGTGATTCTCCAGTATCAAGTAGATACTTCTACAAAGTCTGAAAAACGATATCCCTAAAGATGACAAGAATCATGATTTTAAAATGAAATGATTCAACAAGCTGAATTCAGTCTACTTATGTTTTGGTTACCGCAACTCAAATACTTTGTTAGCATGGACTATTCAATGGAATTCTTAACCTGGTAGCTGTGCTGTAGACAGGACTATATTTACTAAAAATATACAAATGAATTATCTTCAATTCAAAACGTACTATGCTTTAGCACTTTTAGAAAGATGTCAAATCCTCTTTTTCCCAAAACTTTTCTAATATTTAAATGATTAGTTAATCATCATTATTGTGCATATGATGGCATTTTAGCAGATGCTTAAGTGCACCCTTGCATATAATATATTATTCATAGTTTTCTAATTCTGCACATAAACCTGTTTCTTTATATCAAATTATGGAGTTTCAAATAATTGGAATCGGAACTGAAATTTTCAGCATTAAAGGAATCCGTGTCACTATTGATATTCAATGTTTTTATTTTGACGAATTATAATCCCGAATTGGAATTCATATTCCATCCTTGACTGTCTATAAAAGATTATATTCTCGTCCATGATCCGCGTCAAACAGCAACAGGTGAAAACGTGATCTTTAAGATCAAGCTCAAGGTTAAGCTTAAGATCAATTTTTCTATTCAAAAACCATGCTCTTTATTCTCCTAATTTATCACCCAGCAAAAGTACATTACATTTTGCAAAGTAAACAAATCTGATCCTTATTAGCTTAACTCAAATAAGAGGAAGTGACCAGTACTTAAAATTATATTAGAGTATTTTCAACCTCTATGCCTTCACACTGAGCTTCTAGGTCGTCATTGACAATCTTAGAAACTGTAAAACTACAAACAGTCATCAGAGATTCAGTCCGAGCTACTAGACGCATAGAATAGTTTAAACGATCACTTCGAGTCTTGACAGAGTTAGCTTGAAAAGCTCAGGTCGGGTGGGGTTAGGTCGGACATCGAATTACAAAGTTTATGTAGTATTACAAAAAAAAGATTTCAGAGTGCCAAGTGTTTTCTGAAAAATGCATGCTCAAGAACCCACACGAACATTTCATCCGATGTGCAATATGTTCCAAATAAATTTGGCCTGAGCTACCTAAGGCAATGACTTGGAGCTCTGTTAACGAAAAAATATAATAAATTACACTAATTTACGGGTAGTGCATGTATTTTGTGCACATTCTTAAACATTGATAAATTATTACACGAATTCGTACTGTTGAAACCAAACAAATAAAAAGAAGTGACTGCCAAATAGTATGTTTTTGTTTATAAATTATGCAAAGAAATATAAAACCTCATAATGTATCAGTTTTCGCTAACATTGTCAAGAACTTTAATGTTTCTAGCAGTTTAAATACTAGCCAATGATTGTAAAAGTTTATTGTTCGTTTAGAAAAAGTTTTGAAATCAGTTAGTGATTTAGTTTAGGAATATTGTTGATTTTATAGGTTTGTTTTTACGGAGATAGAAGAAGAATCGGTATATTGCTTTATCTATTGTAAAATCAAAGCAAATACTTCGCTTTGCCTTAAAACATGGCACCTATTTGTTATTTATTGCTACCTGACTCAATTACTTTCAATTCACAAGAAAGCTTTTTCAAAGTAGAAAGTAATTCGCATGTCTTAAAATCAGCAAGTGATCAAAGTACATGCCGAAATGTCAATTCAGCGCGATCTAATATGCTCAATGTAGTTGAAGAAAAATTTAGTACGCATTCCGATTCCGATTCCAAATCAATTTTTCCAAATTTTTCCAATACGGATCTGATTTAAATGGAAAAAACTTTTTTCAATACTTCTGTTTCCGGTTCAAATACCGATACCTATACGCGTCCCTAAGTACATGACGGCGGCTAAGTACAGGACACTACCTGAAAATCATCAGTCACCTTTTTTCACATTGGGGAACAAACAGAGAACTATTTCGGAGAACTATTAAAGTCTTCCAGGCTACCGGGCCTGGGACTCCAACCTCTACCTATCCCCAAACTGAACCATTCCTTTACACGAGTAAAGCAAATTGACAGAGGGTCAATTCAACGAAGAACATCAGACTCGGTTTGGAGCGGAAGGCATATTTTCAGTAAAGACCTATATAGGGAGACTCAAGATAAAAGTAAGTAAATTTCGAAATAATTTAATATTGGATTTATTGTTAGAAATGTTAGAATTAAAAATATTAAAAATTTAGAAAACAAATCGTATAAGGTTGAGTTCGTATAACGTAAAACTATATAGAGAAGGTAATGAAACATATCAAAAGGTTTTTGATTGTTGTACACTGTTCAATTGCGATATATTCGTCTGTGCTGTACGAAGTCCATAAAAACCGCGAAATTAAAAATCGCGACTTAAAAACCGCAACATTAAAACCGCGACATAAATACCGCGACATAATAAACGCGACATTAAAAACCGCGACCCTAAAAGCCGCGACATGATTTAAACGCTACACATGAAACTGAATGAATTATTATGAAAGGGCAAGAAAAAACTTTAGGAAAAAAGTTAAGAAGATGGCCCTTTGGTTCACACGCGTGGCACGCACGGAAATGCATTCAAAGTATAACTACGGTGTTTCAGGTCAGGCTGGGTTTAGCATGGTTAGGAATTTTTTTTAGATCAGGTTAAGTTAGGTTCTACAAAAACGAACAAAGATTACTTATACCCTTTGATCAGTAAAAACTATGTGTAAACCACCTAGTCCCTAGTCCCTAATTCCTCACTCCAACTGATTTCTGAGATTAAAGGAAGGCCTAAATTCTTTCTTTAAATTTTGAACTTAAATTTATTGTTTTCAATCAAACCATATGGTAACATCTTCATATTTACACAGCAACGTTCAAATTTTTCAAGACTTTTAAAAGTAGCACATCGTAATGCACATCGAAATGCATTGGTAAAAGACATGTGCTATTTGCCTTTAGCATACCACGCTAACTAAATATTTCTCAGTTAGCTTGTATCTAACGAGTAGCATTAGACATTAGCATTAGCGAGACACATAACATTAGAGTAGCAGTAGATACTATGACAAATACATTAAAACTGTATGCTACATGTAACATAAATTGGAGGAATTTAATTAATTCTCAATTAGCATGTTGTGTTATATGGCATTAATAAATATTTCCCTGAAAAATTTCTAGCCAAAAGCATAATAGTCCAAATCTAATCATCAATCGTAGAAAATCAAGACAAAAAAATATGCAGAGGCAAAAATTATGAGATTTCTATATTTATTTATTTAAAAACGAAATGTTTGACTTAAACTTTAAAAAAGCGTCTGCACAAATATTTATATTTTTTGCAGCAGTGGAGCTCCGTCACTAATATAAATTTGTTGATGGCTTCAGACAAATTCATTTTTGTCATTTTACAGAATTAAAAAAAAACGATAACCTTTAAACAACCCTCGCATTCATCAGTATCTTTATGTTTGTAACCTGTTTTGACATTTATATTTGAAGTAGTGATATAATTTGTGATGCTTCACATATCATTTTTGCGCAGTACATCAAATCACAACCATTAGTTTTTAGTTATGTAGTTGCATGTTATGAGTTATGACAATAGACAACGTTGTTTAAAGCGCAGGTGATATGGAACATCGAACATGTCGTTCTGTAATCTGTGCTGCCTATTTTGCTTTTCTTGGCCTACTTTTGTAGTTGGATTGTGAATTATCACAATGGTAAAAGTTTCTGTAAAAATGTTGACATGACAGTGACAGATCCCTTGCATTCACTGCAGTAAAAACAGCATATTGAAACAAAAAGTAACACAAGATTTAACTAAATGAAATAAACTTCTTTTCTCGTTTGAATTTTTACGAACTTTGTGTTAATTTATTATTCCTAATGTCGAACTTCAGTATTTTCATGTTAACATTCTACACTTATACTTAAAATTCAAATTTGAAACGCACCTGATTTATGAAAAAGAGTGATTCCTTTTGTATGTGTATTTGCACTCAATATCCGCAAAACAATTGTTCGTACCGGATCTGATTCCGTCTGCCTTCCGTACACATACTACAAGTTCAATTGAAGGCTCAAACGAATATGTCAAAACTTCAAGCCAAGAATGGGGCCTCAGAAACTTAAGATTTTTGGCACAGAATAGGGGAAAGGTTGGGTCATCAGTAATGCACCTGATAATGTAAGGCTTCTTACCTTTATACTAAGTCTCTACCGAGAACCGGCCTCCCGTACTAAAGTCCCAAGCTGAATCTCAAGTCCTTTGCCCTTGACCCTCTTGTCAAATGTTTTCACTTTTGAAAAGAATATTTTCAAAGAAGATTCAAATGGTTCTTAGAAATGCATAGTGTATTTCCCACAGTCAAAAAGAGTTCTCTATTGTTTTCCAGGCGGAACAAGTGCTCCGCCGTCGAGTAATCTAAGGCTGACATTAAGATGTCAGCAGCAAGTGTAATGCTTAAGAATTCAAGAATTTACCAAACCGATACGATTAAGGAGAAAAATATCCCTACCAGATTTTTAATCTTTGCGTTGTGACGGACGTACCAAACTGAAAACAAAATCTGCGCAAGGTGCTGTGCGCCTTTCAGGTAGTTTTGTGGATTTTAAGTTAGAAGATGAAATAAACAAAGGAGATAACCGCTATTAAGACTTAAATCAGCTACAGTGAACTTGAAACCGAGATCAAATGTTGAAGTATGAGTGACACAAACCATCATATTTCAGAAAATATTCTTTATCAGATTTATGAGTTGAAGTATAACTATTTCTGTTTTACAGGCTTTTTCAAAAAGTATTTTTCAGAAAGAATCGCTTGAGAGGGACTTCCTATTTAAATAATATCTTCCATGCTACTTGCTAAACTATCTAGAAACATTTACCAAAAACATGGTAGTTCATATCTCATCAACTGTAGAACGTATAGGCAAAAAATATGCAGTTGCAAATATTTTGAAATATTTAATTTTTATAAACTAAAAATTCATAAAAACTGAAAAGAAAGTTGTCTCACGAAATTAATACTACGTGTAAATTCAGTCCACGTAATATAAACCCTTCGATGCTTTTCCAGTTCTTAAACTTATGAATCTCTTATATAATTTGCAATGTGCGTCCGTCCGTATGTCCGTCTGTCCGCTTATCTCGACACTGGGAAGTAGAAAAGGATCATTTCAGGTGTCAAACGCTTTGTTTTGATTCAGTTCAGAAAATGAAGTATAGTTGACCCAGATCGGATGACCCTACGACCCCTAAGTGACCCAAAAACCGAAAATCTGTCAAAATATGATATTTCCCTTCGAGTGGGAAGTTGTATAAGAGGAACACTTTCGTTAAATTCAAAGTTAATTACGAATTTTGTTTGACCCCCTGACCCCTGAGTGACCCGAAAACTGAAAAATTGACCAAAATTTAACTTTTTGTCTGAATCGAAAATTGTAAGTGATGAGAACTTCTGTTCCATTCAAAGGCTAATTATGAAGTCTGTTTGACTCCCTGACCCCTGGGTGACCCCCTGACTTGTGATTGACCTCCTGACCTAGGCGTGACCCAAAAACCGAAAAATTGACCAAAATTTGACTTTTCGCCTGAAACGAAAATGAAAACTTTTGTTAAATTTGAATGGTAATTTTGGGGTCAGTTTAACCCCGGGACCTCTAAGTGACCAGAAAATCAAAATATTGACCAAACTTTAACTTTAAATACAAAACGTGAATTTTAAAGAATGCAAACTTTTGTTTAATTTAAATGCTAATTATGAAGTTTTTTGTAAAAGTAGTATGAAGCCCGTCGTTAAGATGCAAACTTGAACAAAGGTCATGAAACGTTTGAGTTGAAAATAGGAAAACAGAGACGCTGAGGATTGAAATGAACATCACGAAAAGAGTTAATGGGTCGGGTTGCAATTTAGAATAAAAGGTACTTTAAGGATTTGGAAAAACCTACATTGTGGGTCATAAGTCATAATGTACTTTTTCCAAATCATCATTTATGATATGCAATGAAGATGTGCTATTTTTAATTCTGTTCGATATATAAGTCCTCCGCCTGTAGGACGGGCTTCAGGTAGTAGCTTATATAAAAAAAATGTATCATTATTTTTACTTTCAATATAGTGCAAGGGTTGTTTCATAAGCTATTACGTTTTGTTGAAAAGCTGTACAAGGTTCAAAATTGTTGAATTTGGCTGAAACCTCTAAGAAATTTAAAGTTACACAAGAGCTACACTGCTGGAAGAAATCGGATAAAAATACTTATACATACAGCTTCTACTTCCGTCTTTACCGTCTTTTTTTTGGTCAGCGTTTCTCACAAAATTACTTACATTTTTCTCAGTGTACTTTTGCAAGCTAGTGATAGTTGATAAATCTCCGTCAAGATCTTGCCATTCTTATAATATGCTTATAGTTTTATGAGTTGAAGTCCATCGACGTTTTTAGAAGCAATGACGCGTTTGCTGTCAGAACTTTTGGGATTGTCTAATATTATGTATCTAATTACCCGTAATATTCTCTCCAGTTTTGATGTGTATCTCGTCTTTGCTGTGTGCTTAGACGTCACAGAAAGCCTTCGCCAACTAGAAGAAAAACAAATAAATCAAAACCAGTTGAAATGACAGTTGACCCGAAAGTTGTCAACTCTCAGTGGCCATTTTGACGAAACAACCCGAGCCCTAAATAGTTTAATCAAATTTTATTTCTACAATCTTACTATTTTAATTATAAAATTAGGTCAATAATCATGTGTGTTCTGAGGGCTAACATGTTAATTAGTCTCATAAATCCTGGAGCCTGGTTCTACCTTGAAGTTTACTTGATTAATTAATATTTTAGCGTTTTGCCAATTATGACCGGTCGGCCATCTTGGGTTATAAAAGGTTAAAATTCATAGCCAAACTAGGTTCTGATGTATTCAAAATTATTTGTAGATAGAAAACAGATTAGTTTTGTATGTTATTTCAAGTTTCTATGACTTTCAAGAATTTAACATAAAAAATTCCAAAATCCCGAAATACCGATTTATTTCGACTGGACTGACATTAACTCACGGTTTGAGCTCGCCCAGCAACTCTGATGGGTACTGATATCGATGTTGCATTCGAGAGCAAACTTTGTCGGATCACATACGATAGCACCTTCCTCAGTGCATGCAAGGTGTTTCGCGGTTTACTGGCTATACAGTATTATTATAATCTAATCATTCATAAGTTATATAACTGAACTTCTCAATTTTACTCTTCATTCTTGTTCATGTAGTTATGCTAAGATATCGAATGATGTGAGAAAATGTCATGATTGGAAAAGCAGAAGTGCTGCTGCTGCATAACAGTTCTTAGCTAAAAGTAGGAGAAAATTCTTTTTTGTTAAAATTTAGTAGAGATACAGGAAACGTGATAGTCGCGAATTAAAATGAAGAAACCGCTCACTAGTGGGTTTGAGTTGAAAACAGATATTACTGTAACTGACAGGAAAAGAAAAGAAGTCAAACAAATAGAGGATTGACAAGCATAAGTTGAGCACATTTCAATAAACGGGATAAAGTCATAATACCTGTATTACAAAATACTTGTATAAATTGTCCAATAATTTTATAGTCCCCCGTCCGTAGAACAGGCTTTTCGCTAGATTTTCCAATATTATAAGTAGTGGGTTGATTTTTTGAAGCTACACGTGTCATCTTGTACAATACAATACACACAAACTTTGTTTTTTTCAGTTAGATAGATTTTATAGCAATTAATAACGTCCCTGTAAAGCGCCGCTGGCAGAGTGACATGGACTTTGACTCTCTTGGCATAATTCTGTAGTTTGGTTGTGAATTATCGCAATGGTAAAGGTTGGAGTAAGAAAGCAATAGCCTCCTCTTCAAAGACTTTAACTTGGTGTAGCTGATTGTTTAAAATATTTCAAATCATTCGAGATTTGGAATATGTGTGCTTATTAGCATACAACCTTAAATGCATACGATAAACGCAAGATTGCATGTGCATAGTAGAGAAGTCAAAATGGTCTTATAAAAACCTAGCATAAGTCACCGCGGTTTGAAATACATAATTAAATGCTCGTGATTGTCAATTTGTATACTGAGCACACTTTAGGACCCCTCGTGTTAGGTAGCTAGAGCTGTTTAAAAAAATAGCTCGCTCATAAGTTAGTATAGCATTATTTTTTGGGAATGTTAATCAAACCCTGAGATTATACAGAAAATTTTTCGGAAGATTTTTTGAAAATAGGTTGAATCGCAATATTGATTAACTTGGATATTCAATTGATTTACAGGCTTAGACTTTGTGTCAGTAGCGCCCCATACAAACCATATTCATTTCTAAATATCTAAATCTAAATTTTTAAATCATATAGAATTCAATGTTACAGACATACCAAATACGGAGAACTAGATTCCGATTTTACATTGACCTGGAAGCGTTGATGTGTTTTAAATAGAATATTTTATAATAGTAGTGTAATAATATTTTTGTGTTTAGAAAAACCTAAAACACTTCGACTAGGTACCAATATTTTTGAATTTATAAATTTTTGAGATTTTGAACTGGAATTCTTGTACTACTATTAGTGACGTATCGCAAAACAACAAAAAAATCTGCATAAAATTAGTAAGACTTCGACACTTAAGGCCGATATTTAGGGAAAAACTTGTAAGCCGTTTCACATCGTTTTGTCGTTTTTTACAATTAAAGAAATAGAAAAATTTAAAAACATCCTAAATCTGATCGACTTCGATCAAAAAATTCCACATTCGCGATATGTTGCGCGTAGCGCAAACAAATGTAAAAATCCATGAAATTTAGAGGCATCTTCTACTATTTTGGCTTCATTCCCGGCTCTACCAGTCAAGAAAAAATTTCATTTCTTTTGACATACCCGTTGACAGAAAAATTTTAGAAGAAAAAAACTCCGAATCCCGATACTCGAGACAAGAGTTGGAACTCCGAACTCCAGAGCTCCAGTACTCCAAACAAAATCTGGTACTCCAGTCCTCCAGAGTACCGGAGGTCCGGAGTTTTAAGTTATGGTACACCTCTTTGCACTGTAGTGTGCCGACAAAAAGTCGGAACTCCGGACTCCTGCATCACGTACTCCAACCAAGAGTTGAAAGTCCGGACTCCAGTACTCCTTACTCCGACCAGACGCTGGGAATCCGGTACTTAGACAAAAGTTGGTACTACGGTCCTCCGGAGTACCGGAGTACCGGAGTTTGGAGTCAGAGTGTCCATGTATGTACGGCAATTGGTACGAATGAACTTGGTATCATTTAGCTTACGTATTTATTAGACGGATAGTGTCGTGTTATAGAGCAGATACACAAAACAAAAAGAGAAAGTAAAATTAATTGTCCTAATAAAAAACGATAATATTCAATCACCTTTTACGAAACAAATTATTTATTAGTGCTAAATTCGTAATAAAAACTAAACTAAATGGGAAACGAAGAGACTCTTCGTCATGAACCAACCTTCAAAAAAGAACTCGACGTACTTTAATCCATACTGTATTTGCACTAATTGTTTTACGCATTCTTTTGTCATTGTTTATTTCTAAAAAGGTAACCGAGCCTGAGTGGTTTTCGGTCAACATTCTTTTTATTATACTTGAAGGGTCTGAAGCTCACCAGATTTGTGAAAGAAGTGGTCCAATTTTGTAGCAGTATACACGTCAAATGTCTGTAAAACAATAATCGATGTTTTTCTGCTGCCCCAGATAAGCTCTCTGCTTCCGGACACTTAAGTTCAATATGATACTTAAACGCTGAAGTCGCAAGCAAATGGCTATTGATGGATGCTCCGGAGACCTGAGCTTTTGGGATAAGAATTGATGAAAGGTTGGGTCATCAATTCTCTAAGGGAATTTTTTCCAATCGTCTTTTCCGAAGAATTTTACCAAAATCTATCAGACATTGAGTTCAAGCTGCTGCATGCATAGAATCAACAAGCCTTTGGACCTTGACCCAGGTTGCCGAGGCCGTATCCAAAAAAAAAGCTTCAGAGATCCAAAGTCTTCTGTTGCAGGCATTATTCTGCAAGAAAGCGTCACTTGACTTACAATGACGGGCTCTTTTGGTTTTTCTTTGAACTTCCCAAAGCACGTTACCCCACTCAAAGGCCATATATTCAACGTGGCTTTAAACCTTTACCCTGGTAGCCGAGGCCGTACCAAAAAATTTGTTTCAGAGATCCCAAATTCTTCTGTTGAATGTATTAGTCCGTTAGAAAGGGTCACTTCACTTGCAATGATGGGCTTTGTTGGTGTTGCTTTGAACTTTCCAAAGCACGTTTCCCCACTCAAAGGTCATATAATTAACGAGCCTTTAGACCTTGACCCAGGTAGCCTATGTCGGACCCAAAAATATGTTTTAGAGATCCCGAGAAAACAAGTTGTATTATTTTGTCAATTTAGAAGATTTATACAATTTCCATTTTATGAAAACTTCCGATTTAAAAAAAAAAAAAAATTTTGAATTTTTTAGAAAGTAGTTAGACAACTTTTTTTCTTTTTAGAACTCATCATCATGAGAAATACCAGTATTCTGTATTTTTACGTGAAAACCCCTTTTTTGCTATATCCGTAGGGCATCCAACCCTGATTGTAAACTTGGATACAAGCTTACATCTTCCATTATTTAAACTCGCAATATTATTTGCACATTTCTTTAGTTGTGTAAAATTAAATATTCTATATTAGGTTGTTTTGCCCTAGTCCCACTCAATCGAGCAAGTGCGGATAATGCACTGTATAATGCACTGTATAATGGACTGTATAATACCCGCAGGTAACCAGGATGGATTGTCTACTCAAATTAATTTAGGTTTCGACAGATATGGTGGCAAAAATGAATTAGCTTTAGAAACTTTAGCAGAATTTGGTGAAAAATAGCTTAAGATAGAGGACTATTTAGGAAGTGCAGATTGTGGGCTAGAATTCGATATATACGATGCTAAAGGAGCTATATGATAGAGCTATACGATGTACGTATTAAGAGTTAAAATAGGACTCGCGATCAGAGCATTCAGCAGTCAGTCCGAGTTACTACATACATTTAAATGTTTCAACCAGCCTTTAGATCTTGACCCACCTAGTTTTATATCCCAGGGGCTAGTTTTATATCCCAAATATTAAAGTTATTAAACAATGTTTCAATAAATTTATTAAAAAATAAATTTCCATGAGTAGAATGTTAAAAAATGCAGAATGTAAAAACCCGCAAGAAAAGGTCATTTAAATATTTTATGGACTCCGGTGGTTTTGCAATGAAGTTCTCGTTGCAAGGGCTTTCCGCCGCTTTTAAGAAAGAAGTATAGGAAAATGACGCGAATATCGCTTTATGCCTATATTTTGCACACATTTTTAGCCACTGTGTACATAACTACGCCCTGAAGGCCTTTGTTGAGATTGTAGAAGCTGGGCAAATATAATTAGATGTTACTATTTAAATACAAATGGGGAGGCAGTGGTGGTCTGACGGACTTGTGTTCGCTCAGATTCATAATGCTCCAGGTTAATGAAAACCTGGCCACAT
>JAQFXZ010001100.1:0-13667 GCA_034694025.1 Ceratophysella scotica | reverse complement strand
CCTTCCTTGCGTTGCGCAGGCGTGAAAATTTACAAATCTACGAAACTACAAGTTTACAAAGTCGGTTGAGTACCCCTAAAAGTCTACGAGTAGTGGTGTCGTCGTGTGTGCACTCTTACTGCTACTGTAGCACGTCATACATACCGATCTACCATACCATCTGGGAATGAAGTGTTTAATAAATCTGTAAATTCATAGCTGTACGGCTTCTGCTATACGGATGGTACTGACAACTGAAGTTTCGGACTCGGCACGAATGCACAGCGGGTCAAGGTCAAGGGGATCGGCTCGGTGCTAGCAATCCACGGTACGGTACGACGGTACACGAGTAATTCGTCCATCGTCGGGTCATTCAACAGCCAAGAGAAGGATCCATCCACAATCTACGTCGTCCATCATCTTTCACTTTCATCTGCAGTCCGTAGTGGTGAATAACGGTAACTCTGCGTACATCCAATCCAAAATGACCATTAACACATTAAATGTACCAGTCACCTGTGACCAGAAGGGCCGCTCGGTAAGTCATTGTCATCTCATAAGTCGTAAGTTATAAGTAGACTCGTGACATAAATGAGGGACTCTTAGCTATTGCAGCCATTTATTTTTTGAGTCCATTGGTGGGTCCGAAAATCGGGCTGAAACTTTTACCAGTTGATCACCATAGGTGGGCATCCAAAATATAAAAATTCTAGGTCTCCGCCCACGGTGGGGGCGATATTCCAAAGTGGCAAAAATGGCATAATCAGGTAAAATGTACCGGGAAATGATTTAGCCGCCTGTGGTCCAATTCGTCTGAAAATTGGCATGACTAATCTAAATCGCATTTGTGTTGGGCCTCTTTCAAGGTTTTTTGGAAAAAATAATTGTATGATTTTTTTTTAAATGGTTGAAATTTTGAAAAAAATAAACTCGTTAAAGTCCCGCTTGTGACGTGTCTATCGACTCCACTAGAGTCATGGAGTCCTATAATGACTAAATAAAAATTCCAGGGTGCAATATATCTTAAATACCCGGGTTTTTGTTGAACCGCATCCGGGTGTTGGCATATACCCTCCCAGGCGTAGTGTAGCCGCCTATAAGTGAATCGGCTTGGAAATTGGCATGACTAATCTAAATCGCATTTGTGTTGGGCCTCTTTCTAGGTTAGGTTAGGTTAGGTTAGGCTCGAAAAATAAATGGCTGCAATAGCTAAGAGTCCCTCAAATAAAAACGAGAAATCAGATAAGATGTTAGAGATTAAGGTTATGTAGTCAATTAAATTATTTTATTATGAACAAAATACAAGAATTGACTGCCAACTGACACAATTATAAGACAAGTCACAAGTGACAAGTTATTTACGAAATATTGGTGTCGGATGTAATGACAAACGAAGAGCATATTTTATGCCACATCCACATCTCATTATTCCATATTCTGTTTTCTATGTATTTAGCGTTAGCGCCTAAATCAGTCACAGTAACCTGGCTGCTGTTTAAGAGGTAACTGAAATCTGCAACCCCGGGTCGTCGGCCACTAACCAACAGCAACAACACTCTGGCTGGAGAAATGGGTATCATTGAAGACAGTATCATTATTGTCAGCTCGCAGGTACAATTTACTTTAATTTGCTACATACAACAAATTTAAACGTTTACCGCGTATAATTTCGTCGAAATGTCGTGAACAATATGATTGATTCGACTCCTCATATTTCATATACTTACAGCTTGTATTCTTTGTTGGAGGATGGATATTTTTTGTGAAGCAATTATTCAAAGACTATGAAGTTCATCACCTTCTAGTTCAACTAATTTTTTCAATTACATTCTCCTTGTCGTGTACTCTATTTGAACTGATCATTTTTGAAATTGCTGGAGTCTTGGATCCAAGGTAAGAGAAGTAATCTGCTAGCTTTGTATATAAACAGATACATATAATGCTTACAAAACTTCAAATAAAGTGCATCCAAATCATGATTTAGGACAAATCTGATGTTTGATCCGTATTTTTTCCATTTGTAGCTCAAGATACATTCACTGGATCATTGTGCTTGACTGCATTTTGTTTGTGACCATTGTTTGTACACCTTTCTATATTGGGTACTTCGTCATCTCAAATCTCCGATTTGGTAAGCAAAAAGTAAATAGGAATTTCTGCTGTTGTCGTTAGTTGTGTAGCTTAAAGCTCAACTTGTACGGGTGATTTATATGTCGTGTTTTTTCAGTTGGTGGTAAAAGCGTTCAACGGTTCCTTTCCGTAGCTGTGTGGTTTTTCTATTTATACCTATTCTGGAAAGTGGGTGATCCATTTCCAATCATAAGTCCAAGACATGGAACTTTTTCTATGGAGCAAGCCGTGAGTCGGATTGGAGTTGTTGGAGTGACTGTGATGGCCCTGCTGTCGGGGTTTGGTGCTGTCAATTATCCCTACACTTCAATGGCACTCTTTATAAGGTTTGAATTTACTTTGTACATCATGCCAGCTGATCAATCAATGAAATGCTTGCTTTTTCTAATCTTATGTCTTTTTCATAAATAGGCCTGTGAAAAACAGTGATATTCAGGGAGTTGAGAAGAAACTAATGCAGAATTTAGATATGGTTTTGGTGAAGAAACGAAGACTGGCCTTAACGAAACGAGACAATACTGAAACGAACGGAGGATTCTGGAAAATGTTTTCCCGAAATCAAAGTAATTTTAAGAAATCTTTGTCCAGCAAAGATCTGTTTGTCACATTTAACTAATTCTTTCATTTTCTCCCTCAGATACAGTAACGAAACTAACAGATGAAATTGGAGCAATTGAAGAATTAAGTCGGCATCTATTTTTGGAAGTGGCCGAATTAAGAAATATGCAGGAGAGGGTTGAATGGTCTAAAACGTGGAAAGGAAAATACTTTAATTTCCTAGGCTACTTCTTCTCGCTCTACTGCATGTGGAAGATATTCATTGTAAGTTGACCTTTTCTTGTATGTCTGTGTGTGAAAATTGTTAACAGCTTGAATACACTCACATTATTTAACATCTAATTTTTTATTTCTAGTGCACAGTCAACATTGTGCTTGATCGAGTGGGTCGAGTTGATCCGGTAACTCGTGGCCTTGAAATATGTGTTCATTGGTTGGGATTTCAAGTAGATGTACGATTTTGGTCACAGCACGTTTCGTTCATATTAGTTGGATGTATTGTCCTTACATCTATTCGAGGGTTGCTGCTCACGCTAACAAAGGTAAACACTAGAAAGAACATATATTGGCATGCCAATGCCAACCTTGAATTATAAACATTTATTTTTGTTATTCTAGTTTTTCTACGCAATCTCGAGCTCAAAGTCGTCAAATATTATTGTTTTGGTGTTAGCTCAGATAATGGTAAGTTGTGGCAACTCAGAAATACTGTTTCCCCATTCGTATCAAAAGCTGCCGGTAATCAATTTTCGAAAGAAGAATCAATTTGAAGTGTTGTGTTTCTTTTTACAGGGAATGTACTTTGTGTCATCCGTCTTGCTGATACGAATGAACATGCCGCCCGAGTACAGAGTAATCGTCACGCAAGTACTAGGAGATCTGGAATTTAATTTCTATCATCGCTGGTTCGACGTCATATTTTTAGTTTCTGCACTTTCTTCAATTTTGTTTCTCTTCCTAGCACATAAACAAACACCAACAGTGCATATGGCCTAAGGTCACACAAATATTCACCTCGTAACAATATTCCTATTAACGCAAGTGATTCGATTGTGCAGGATTTTCGTTACGTTATTTCACACATCCATCGTAACAATATTAATTTACGTAATAATTAGAATATATGCAAAATACCAAGCTATTGGCATAGACTATTCTATTTATATTTTGTCGGAACAATAGATACGCGACTGCAAAATAGGGTTTAGAGTAGCTTGAGTCAGTCAATAACGTTCAAATTCCAAGGCTGAATGCTGAATCATGCAGATTGTAGTCCAATTGTCCGTGGTCATGTTCATTTGATAGTATATAGTGTGATAATGTCAAAACCTATTAACTAGCAATTGCGTAGAGGGATTTCTTTCTTAATTACCGAATTCTACGTCGTAGAATTTTATCATGTGCGCATCGAACTTTCAAATTAAAAGAAACAGTATGATGCCAGATGCAATTTTAACTGTGAAGGGTGTTCAACGGTAAAGCCCAAACCCTTTAAGATAGCGTTGGGTATTGGATTGGGGATTGAGTATATGGTCGAATCCATTTGTCCGAAAGCATTGTAATATTGTTGTAATTCTACTACGCTTAATGTTACCACTCCCTTAACGCCGGATTTGATTTTCCACTTGATGACTTTGATTTCGATCGATCAGCTAATATTCTCTAATTCCAATTCCAGCTACTGCTAACGTATTGATCGATTGAAGCTTTGTGGGTGATATTTGATGCTCCTTCGTCTCCGAATCTCGTTCGTTCACCTCTGCTAATGCTATTTACATTTCTTTTGCGACGTTCTCTGTACAGCCCAAGGTGACACGTGACACCCCTTGAGTGATTGCTCAGTTTCCAAGTTTAGACAAAGTTTGGAGTCATCCTACCTGAAGTAGGAAGGATTCAGCTCAAGTAGTTACATCATTGGAGCTGGCCGAGTAGTGAATTGGAAATATTAATGTGATAAAACGGAAATAACACATTTTGCCAAAGCCCTGGGAAGAATGACGTTTCGGCCTAGCTGAGCAACCATGAGCCAGAGTCAACCTGGACTCTGATCCCATGTCTGTTCGGATTGGCTGAGAGGAGTCCTTTCTCAACAGGGCTGACCTACTTGCCAAAATCTGGTTAGAACCAGATTTGCGAGTATTCGCAAATAACATCATGAAGTTCACTGACTTCGTTAGATATGGCAAATTATTTTAAATGCGAAAGTAGTTGGGAGAAGGTTTCCATACAAAAGAATAGAGGGAACCTCTCAACGGGATGAGTTGGGATATCACAAACTCGGACCGAAAAATCGGCGATCGGTCGGATACAGAGACTTGAGTAGCGCTCTCTAAGAGAAATTGGAAACTAATCTTCCACCCTTCCCTTTAAGGAAATCAGCAACTACCCCCAGTCCCTTGCGAAAAGCGGAAGTTGCAAACTTTTTGCAAGCTCTCTCCTATTGAGCAAAGCCAACTGTGGTGAGAACGACAAATTGGCACAGTGTTGCACTACCCTTTATCCCAACAGCCACTACCAAACGCAACAACTCTCCAGCTTAAAAATCAGACAGACGTTTTCCACTTAAAAAAAAAACAGGATGTTTGTCTGGGAGAGATTTCGCCGTCGTATACCGACAGTGAGATTTACGAAACTCACAGTACGACGACCTCGCCATAAACTTTTCCCACCAATCCCCATCCCACTCGTAACATTTTATTTCGCACGGATTTCCCAACACCTTGAGATGGAAGCGTACATCACGGTTATTCGCAAAGATGTCAGACTAGCCATTGAACGGCTTCAACTGGATTATCAAAAAATACAGCTGGACTTGCTTCATATAACAGCAGGTCAGGATCGGGCTTTAGCTGAAATTATGGACAAGCTGGATAATCTGAGTTTCAGTTTCCCATAACCTTCCCCTTTGCTCATACTGTGGGCTTACTGGTCACTCAATGGGACTCTATCGACATTGTCAGACCTGCCAAAGGCCCACCTCTTGGACCAGGCTGCTCGTCTCCCCTTTGACCCCGAAACTACTGAGAACGAGACCGGAAGTCCGCTTCCTCTGGTTCCCTTTTCTACTCAAAGGTTGATGTAGCTAGGTAACGGGGGTTCCGGTTATCGGGGCCTCCAGGTGACACAGGCGATGGGCGACAGATGACAGGTGAGACAGAAGACGGTGAGCACAGCAGACGGAGAGGCGGAGAAGCAGCTAAGCCGGTCGAGAGTCTAGATAATTCTGGTGAAGGAAGGTAGGCCAAAGAAGGAAGCGAATCCAGGCACAGCGTCTTCTGAGTGTGTGTAGTGTGGACTCGGGGCTCGGCTACACACGAGCAGACGGCGAAGCATGGTTCGTGTAGAAGAAGAGGAAGAAGGAAGTAAGAGGTGACATAGGGTGAGGCTGAGGAGAGCCTTACATTACAGCCTCACAGTCGAATACCAAAATCCCTGGCCTAATGGAGAACCTGTAAGGTTTTCTTGTAAGGCAGAACCAATATTCGAGACGTCATTTTCAACAAAATTGAATAAATATATTTGAAAATTCTCACTTTCTAGAACCTCAGTATACATAGTGACCCAGCAATATTCCTCACCCTTAAAAAACTTTAATGTTCAAAAATTAATTTCACAAAAACGTTTCCACCATTTGCTTGCTGCTCCCACTTCCCCCGAATAATTACTATTCTGTTCCCTACGTTCTGTGACAATCTTAACAAAATTCATTCGAGGCGTCACTTTAAAACTATTACAGACTGAATGGACCTCACGCTGAGTTAGATCGGCGAGTAGAAGGAATAAGTGCCCCCCATTTACATCATGGTCCACCGAAATATGGCACGGCACGACGAAACGAACTCGGTCTTGTTTTAGTGTCTGCAAATACACAGCATAGAAATAGAATTCGAAATCATGACCCTTACGAGAACTATTTTCACTATGGAACTTCCTTGTAGTGAACAACTGAACGTGATTCTCTTGACTTTGAAGTGGCAACTTCAAATAGGCGAAGAATGCATTAACCACCTAAAAATAATAACACTCAATGAAGTCATTCAAGCATTATACACACTTCTTTAACCTACAAAGCCACTTTACGAAAACCGTTTTTTTCAAACATTGTTGCCTACTTACGCAATCTGGATTACACATGCTTGACCTGTTTTCTTCTGAACCCATAACTAATAATTACCCTTTTCCAAACTTTACAACTCCGGCCTCCTCGCTGGAGATCACTCTTTTGGCCCAATTTTTGGCTTTCGTGATATAGCGCTACTGTTCTTCCATTGTAATCGTTACATGGCTTCTCAAAACTGAAGCTGGGATCTGACTCCTAGTACCTCTTTACTACTGCGTGACGCTCTGGGAAAATTGGTTCCATGCTCGTGATCCCCGTTTCTCTCGGCCTCAATCGATGCTATCCTCGTCTTGACTGTTCGATTGATTCTGAGACTAAACGTTCGAAGAGTTGTTCCATATGTTTTAAACAACTTATTAACAACAAATTATTTATCTAACGCATTTCAGAGCTTTGGGTATGAACTTTTGTCGCATGTGGTTCCAGCAGAATAGATGGTTCATTTTGGTGAGACGTTCGGCTACAGGTGTTGTTATACCAGCTTGACCGTCAGCTACTCTTTTAAATGTCTCCCTATAAAATTTCCGGAAAATGCTTTGAAATTTCACGGAGAAACTTGGTGAATAATTCGGAGCTCGCGTGGCTTATTGGCAATTGCTTGTTCTTTGTGTTTCTGTCTATCTATTATTATGCGTGAAATAAACTCGCTCGCTAATGCAGCAGTTGCTTGAAATGAATGATTTAATTATGCTTACTAATGAATTTAGACACAACACATAAATGACAATGATACTTTCCAATAATTGAATGATACAATTACCCATCCCTTGTACAAAAGGGATACCTAGGTTGACGGTGTTGACCTGACTCTGGTACTCCGTAGTGACACTCGCTCAAGTCCAACTTCACGTTGACCTAGCTCTGGTCCACTCCGCCCTGACGCTGGTCCAGATCCAACACACGCTCAACGACCTATCAACTACAATTAGTATTTCCCAGTGTCCGCTGCTGGCACTGGGACAATACAAAACACAAACCTTGTCACAGGTGACGATGATAGCTAATGTGGCTCGTATCAGGCCCACTGCTCATCAACGCACACCTTGACCTCTAAACGGTCACAATAAACTAACTATGGAATTTCCTAATGTCACAGCACTAGGTCAATTCCCTAAGTGAAACAGAATAGAGGTGCGGTCTGCACTGCACGACCTACATATTCAGAATGGCGTCAGGACGGACCGAGAACTCCCTCGCCTCCTTCATCTGCCCCTTTTCCCTATCAATTCTTCAATATTTCCCTGCACAGAGACAATTTCTCCTGTGCAGGGTTTTGCTATGCGGTGAAGCCGCGTTGAGACAGCTTTTAACACTTGGCTTAATCCTTACTTCCTGCAAATTCTCGAAACTTATTTGCTCCTGAATATTGAGAGATGGATGACACGCTGGACAAAAGACCTAGTCAACACACAAAACTTTAGTATCTTAAGTACTAAAAACAACCGAAGGCGAATTGTCAGTACCTCATTGGACTTTACCTGATCCTTAAGGTCTAAATTATCACAGAGCAAATGTACCCTTTTTTGCATTTTACATTACATTTTACATTACATTACATCACATTTTGCATAATGCGCCACCGATTGCGTTATATCTTCTAGTTCTTAAGAATTTAAACTGCAAATCAGTGGTAGTTGCTAATCAGAAGGCATCTACTGAAACTCATCCTACGGAAACAAACAAATACCATAGCGTGTATTTGAACTACTGAGAAGTACCAACTTCAGAAGCGCATAGAGATAGAATAGATGTATTTCTGATATTGAAATATATTGTGCCGTTAATCAATTTAACTGCTAAATATATTATGATAATTTTCGAAACGATATATCTACTTAGTATACGAGGAATCGTTTACTCTGATTTTTTAAGCTACCGTTGATATTAAAAAGATTTAAAGAAATTCGTTCCAACCTCCAGTATAACACTGTTGTAGGCGAAGGAATTCAATAATCTGAGTATAATTACTCAGTATTCACCATAAGCGGAAACACATAAGATCGATTTGTTCTTACGTTAATTTTTTGTAATCTTATACAATTGGTGGTGGTGGTCTTTGGAGTCAATCCTATACTAGGCTTCTATGAATGTTTTAAAAACTATTTTTGATCTTGAATTTTTTTAATAAGCTTTTTGAAATTGAGCAGAAACTTCAATAGATTTTTCTTGAGCAAGAAAGTTAAGTTTAGCTCCTTATGGTATTTGTACCACGGATATATGCTAAATTAAGGAAGATTTACACAAAAAGGTAAATGAACAGCTTTTACAAGAATACACCGCTAGTTTACTTGGACTTATGTTACAGGATTGATAATATTCCTCTTAAAGATCCCAAGGCTCTACTAAAATATCGTAAATAATTGGATATTCGATTGGTCTTGGTACCAAAATCCATACTGATATATGAATATCAACAATATCTTGTACCTGAAGATGACACAATCTACGCCAAAAATGTTTTAGCTATGAATTTAGTTTAACTGTTCTATGAGGAACTCTTTGAGACTGAATTAAATTCAGAGCTTCAGATGTCACTAATTTTCGAATGTAGACTCTTGAGTACAATACTGAACCTGAATAATACTGAAACTTTAATCTTTCAGAATCACACCGGACTCTCAAAAAAAACATTTGTTGATTTTGTCGTATAACTTGGGAAAGGAAAAGATAAATCCTTCATTTTTATATTACGAAATCGACCCGTGGTGACAAATATACATATTAAAGGTGGAACATAATATTACCTACCTTGCGGTGGAAATCGAAACCTAATTCAAAGTACGTAAAGAGATATAAATTATTCAACTACCAAAATTACATCAACTGGGATGGTATAACGCAAAATTTTCTACTAAGCATACCCCTGCTGGTATTATAGCAAAAATTCTCTAATTACACCTGGACTACTGAATGTACGTAACGTGCTAGTTTTTATAAATTTTGTTTCGGCACCAAAGTGATAATCATATTAACTTCAAAGAAATCCTGGTGTTTTGTCACCAAATGGTGTGAGAATATGAAATTTCATTTATTTCCTTTAAATCTTAAAATGGAGATGTACGTAACGTGCCTAATTCTGCATTTTTAAGCCTGAGGCCCCCTTTTCTAGTTCGCACACAGTTTAATCAACTTATTGTAATCTGTGTGCAAGTACCCGATGCTAAACTTGAGAAGCTTTTCATCAATTAACTAAAGAGACTTTCCTCTGCTAGAGATATATATCACGAGTGTTCAATTTGATTGATTAAAACTATAGGTAGAGGTAGCCCGACTACTGATGATAGAGTGATTAAGGCAAGTCATGAATGACCATATAACTTATTAGATCAGAACAATTCGAATATTACATCAATACAAAAGTCTTCCTGAAAACTTGCACAACTAAAACCAATTAAGAATAAAATGAAAACATACATGGAGAACCTATTCTTCGACAAACTGACCCACTAACCTCAGAACTTGACACATAGCACTGCGAGAGTTCCTGAGAGCTGTCATCGAAATCTCCTCAGAGGAAGGCTTTCCCGTGAGCCAATGCGGTGGCGATGTACAGACAAACCTCTGCATACACCATAATCTCATGTCAAATTCTCTTTAAACACTCACCCATGGTAAACACTCCATGCAGGTACAAGGCCTCAATAATTTGCGAATAAAATGCAAGAAATTGCATTCCCTGCACCATTAATTTCATCAATGGCCTGGTGCGGGAAGGACAAGCCAGAGAGCATAGCCAGTTTGGCATGGTCCTAGCTGACAGTAGATCCATTAAAACCGGTCTAAGCCGCGTGGTAACCTGAAATCGTTGCTGAATTAAACCCATAACCTGGAACATGTTCTTTAACTGCGCCCCACGACAACAATATCAAGATTAAAGATATTTAGTCTCTCGAATTATAACGACTAATTTGGTTTTTCCTCATAAATAGTCAACTCAGATTACCCTCGAAAGTTCTTGCATAAACTACCTCCAAAACTCCGTAGGCAGACTTCACCTTTATGGGTCAGAACCTGCCCAACCTTTAGCGCCTCACGTCGAACAAAATAAGTAAAACCCAGATAGTCCTGCTCCACAGCTGCTAAATTCCACCCGCCACGTCTTAAACCCTTTTTAATCATCCGTGCACGCTGAGGCTCCATCACCTCATACTCAGTATCCTCTTCAGCCTTACGCTGGAAAAACTGCTGATACTGGTACTTGATAATCTAACCCATAATATGCTCAATCATTTTCCGGTTCAACCTTCCGACTTACACGCATATAATTGTAACTTACTCTGTTAACAGCTATTTCTCGGGCAATCTGAGAGGGTTTACCACGATAAGGACCCTACTACTCAACCACATAACAAATTACTGACATATAGCACTATAAACCTAACTGCTCATTACAAATATAAGACTTACAAAATCAAGACGTGTTGGCGATGAATGGTCTTCAACTGATTTTTCGGTACCGTGTTTGCCCTATCATAAAATTGACAATTAGCTTATGGAACCTACTCTCCAACTAACCACGACAAGCACAAAACCAGACCTGGTAGATATACCATGATGTGAAATATAAAGGACTTCTCCTATATTTCTGTTGGGGCTAAGTTGTAGTCTAGTCCCTTCCTAGTGCCCCAACTTAGTTTGGGAATTTACCTTCGATAGCTATTATTAATAACTTTGATAACAATTATGAATAACTTCTTCTGTTCTTTTAGTGTCTTTTAGCTTTAGTGTTTATTCAGTTATTTCTAATATTAAATGGACTTACTCTCCCTATTGAGAGACTAACCTCTTCAGTTAAATTAGATTAATCGGACCAGCTCTCACGACTGAGTCCGAGATCAAGAAGTTCTTCTCTGTCTTTCACTGTCGATTATTTATCTCTGACTTTCTCTTTCTGACTCTCTCGATCTGAAGATCGGACGCTGGTTATATTGCTAAAGAGTCTTTTCTCTTGTCTCATGACTCATTTCCACCTAACTTGAGTCCAGTTCGTCTCTCATTACATTATACAACTAGTTGTATAATGTAAAGCCTTGAGACCAGCTCCCAAAGCTTGGGTGTTGTCTTATCCTTATGGTAAAGTTAATCTCGGGAGTGGATCTCCGCCAGGGTTGAAGGTCTCCTCGTCCTGTCAGGCATCCTATCCCGCTGCTGTTTGCAAAAATATTCCTAACCGGAATATCACACTAACCAGATTTTGGCAAGTTAGGGGTTTTTGTCCTCATTGAGATAGGACATCCTACTCTGAATGAATGGACTGAGACTCTCATCCGTTCTTTCTCCTTGAGTCTCCTTCCTCATACAGTTCAGGTGTTCTATGGGAATAATTTCCAGACGAATATCCCCAATTTATTTATCACAATCCTATGAAGTCAATTCTTGGCGACCTTTACATACTCCTTTCCCAATCCAGGCGTCCTTTCTTGGTGTCCATACACGTGACTAAATAATATTCTCGGAAGATATTGATTTTAGGCATACAACACGAGTTGCGATGAGAGTTGAGCACGTACCGAGGTCACAATTAGCAAAAACGGACAGCAATTCGAAGTTAGCATACCATTTTACATACAGTATGTAGAAGACAATGCTACATGTAAATGGTGTAGGTACTACATACACACATTGATGTATTCGTTTACATTTGACACGAATGTTAATCCTGTTATGATTTATGAGTTAAAAAATATGTGTTCTGTATTCAGGTGAATAAAAAACTTTTTACCATCAATATCAGCAAATGAAGAAAAATGTGAAGAAAAAAGACATCGAGTTCCTTACGTGTAGCACTTTTATTCAGCATAAAAAATGCTTGTGTATCTGATTACAATTAAACTTGTACGGTAAATACAGCAAGAAAAACAAGAATTAAACGTGATCCATTCAAGGTACAAGACAAGGAGGGATTGAGAAAACAAAAATGACCTTCTCTCTTCTCTGCATTCAGGCTCTGTAGTAGTATTATGTCAAAATACATAAAATACCACAAACTTCTAGTCTAGTAGTATGTAGTCGTCTAAGATTGTAGAAGATAGCTTAAATAAAATAACCAGAATTTCCAAGGATTTATTTTTGAAAAGGGTTCACGTGCACAACACTCAACACACCGTGTTTTAGTTCACACCATGCTCCGGAAACTTAACTTCTGCCGATAAAACACGAATTATTAGCATTCCTTTTGGATAAGAAACAAAGCATACTTTCAGAATTACAAGTACTCAACAACACCTAATACATTTTACAAGGACTAGGCACCAACGCATAGCATACCCCCATGAATAACAGAAGGATCTCTGTCAATATCAACAGAACTTTCATATTTAGGATCTAAAGTTAAAGTCACAGATTAGGCTTATTCCACCCAGACTCAGTTGCTCATTCAAATTATTATACAATGAATTTTACTCAAACCAAAATTATCTTTGCATCTACACAAACAGCAGACGTGCTATACTAGAATCTGCACTAATACTCGCCTTTGATGTTCTAATTCTGTGCCTGCACTAACAAGTATCCTCATTTTAAACTTCAGATTTAAAGAATGGGTTAAAATTAAGGGTTTCAGTAAACAATTGTACAGGCTGTCTAAAAATTAAATGATGAAGGATGTGCTGGATTGAACTGAAATTGTTGTGAAGCTGGATCAACGGATGGAGCAACTTTAGCATCTTCCTCTTCGGCTCCAAAGTATTTCTCAATCATGTCAAAGGCTTTATGATAGATTTCCATGTTCTCATGAGATTGGAGAAATTCAATTTTATCCAGACCTGAAATATATTCAAAAAATATATAGTTCTCAATTTTACGTTCAGGATTGTTTAAAAAGCCGAAAAGATATTTTGTATTTGTAAATTCGTACCATAGCATTCCTCGATAAGTACTG